>VMBQ01000172.1:258399-447104 GCA_007657795.1 Dreissena rostriformis
AGAAAAAAAAAAAAAAAAAAAAAAAAAAAAAAAAAAAAAAAAAAAAAAAAAAAAAAAAAAAAAAAAAAAAAAAAAAAAAACAAAAAAAAAAAAAAAAAAAAAAAAAAAAAAAAAAAAATAAAAAAATAGTAGCAAGCAAATGGGGTTTTACGGTGGACTTGCAATTGAGGAAATTCTTAGCATGTCTAATGTGTTGTGGCATTTCATTCCAGAGAGAACAACCTTGATAAGCAAATTACCGTTTACCAAAACTTTTAACATTGGGCAAACACAATCTTCCGGTGTCTGTGAAAGAATCACTGGAAGCACCAAGTGACACTCTTAACCTAGTGGGATAGTTATGAACTGAACCAAGTGGAATGAAATGCTCATTTAGGTAACCTGGTGATCCACCATTGTAGATTTTGAACACATGGCACAACATGATTTGTTCAACCCTTTTAGAGACTTGTAACCATATTTGCTTGGCAAAGTAACTTTGATCTATATGAGCCCTTGCTTCAAGATCCAACACAAACCTGATCATTCTGTTTTGGGTGACCTGTAATTTATTCCTAAGTTCCTGAGACAAGTTGTTATACCAAATTGAACAACCATAATCAAAATGACACTGGATGAGGGATGTGACCATTACACTTTATAACATCACATACTAGTATAGCTAAAAGCAAGATCGTGACACCGTTTATCAGAAAAATAAACTGGTTGTAGGCATCCAAAACACCAACATGTCATGGTACTTCTCTTTATAATTATTTCAGAGATTTGTCTTATGTTCTTGAAAAGGGCATAATGAGAAGCGTCCTGACACTTTAACAATTTGAGTTCCATAGAATCGTGCCTTGTCTGTCTCTCTGTTTTATACGATATAAATACGAAAAAGATTCGAATGTGAACAATTTAAGCACGCGTTTTTGTTTATCAATAAAATGATGTGTTCTGTATTAGACTATACCAATCAACATTATTTGTACCACTTGAATATATACAGAGTCCTATTATGTGTTATGAAGCAGTGTCGTTATAACTGTAACCGACAATTCTTTTTGATTATGGAAAATGGTTAAAATATTAAAAGTCTTGACACGTTCTAGAGGTCATCAAAGCAATTGTACTACTAGGAAAATGTACATTTGCATATTTTCCACGAAGTGCTAAATACCCTATACACACACGGTTTTGCTTTAATGTTTTGTTTGAAGACTGTATGTGCATGCCAGTTTCTCAAGCACCGCCTATCAGAAGTGCAAGAGTTATTTCGAGGAAAAATATTGTATTGACTATTGTATTTGTTAAACATGTATTTTTCAGACACATTATTTTCACTCCCAATCGTCGATCTAGGATCGAGGCGCTTACATGCATTATGGAGTTGGTACAAGGAAGTACCAAGTAAAGCGAAGCTATCAAATTGACGATTGATTATAGTGAGTGTCACGTGGTTATGATTATTTATGACATCAACACTCATAAAAAATGTTGTGATAACTGTTGCCGGCGGGTAACTAAAATTTGTAATAAAGCAATGGTGCTGTGAGCGTTCCCTTGTGATTATCGAAATGATGCCGTTGGATTTATGATGTATGATATAGTTTTTTTAAATGTATACAAAATATATTTAACTGAAGAAGCATTGTAAAATTCTAATAACATTTGCGACAAAATCACATCTTAATTTGATACCGGATTGGAAATAAAATATCCATTGGGCAATTTCATCTCTTTTGATGGTGTCGTGACACGTGACCTCGTAAGCGTCTGCGATTGTAGGTTGAAATGAATTATGCATGAGTAGTAATACTAAAACACATTTTGAGAAAGGTATGGGATGAAATAAAAATATGTGTCTATATTGAAACAGACCACACATTCCGCGGATCAATCATGGAATGTGTATGATATACACATTTGCATCTTAACTTATGCATATGTAAATGTCAAAACACAGAAACAATAGATCTAGGCTCAAAAGAAGACTCACATAACATGTGTGTTAAATGGATTACCCATATGTTTATTAGTACTAATGCCAATATGTGTTCCGCAAACAGTTCATTCATAATCAGGCACTTGTTACAAGCTGTTCATCATTTACCTTAGTGTTTGTGAACCTATTGTACACAGTCAAACGTAAAACAGCAGATGATTGATACTGGAAATAACCCAATCATCGTTTGCGGTATAACTCAACACTTACTCTACATACATGCAACTTGTATGTAGCCAAGAACAAGTGATTGAGTGTTGCAGAGTTTCATCATTGCGACAAGCCTAGTTTAAACATTTTGTTCAATTGTGTCTTATATATAATATATATCTTACATAATCATGTTTTTTTATTTGCTTATATTAAATTCAAGGTTCGTTGTTTAGTTTAATTTACCACACGTATTTAAGAGTGCCGATCACATAGTGTTATGTTCACTGGCTCCGGGCATAATGCTGGGTTAGCGTCCGCTCAGCTATAATTGTTTTCTAACCTCTTTAGCACAGTTCACAACACAACTTTTTCTGTATGTCACACTCACTGTCGTCTAATCGATTTGCTAGTCCCTCTAAGAAAATATGCTTTTTACGTAAACATACTGAACCTGTGTCTGTGATGTATACAGATAACTTTATACAAACACGGATTAAATGAGGTTTATATTTTAATAAATACACACCAGTGAGAGCATTATACAATTATAGTGACAGCCTTCGGCTCCGGTCCTATTAACGTTGTTGGGCTTACTGATCGGTCGCTCTTTTCCAGGAAGAACGCACTGGTCTAAACAATTTTAATCCGTTTTTCAAAGTGAGCACACAATTTTTAGCAAGAAGAACAAATAGTGCACGAGTATACTGTTGTTCATTTTGAAACGCAATACTTATTATGCCTCCACCAGATTGCAATTCATTTACGTGTATCCCACGGGGTTGTTTTGAAATCATATATCTGCTCCAGCAATAAGCTTAATTACTTTAGAAATGTTTGTGTGCTCTAACTATCACCACAGATGAACCACACCAGTGAGTGCTCTGCAGGGGTTTCTTAATAAAGACATCACAAACTTGCATTATAAAACATCAGCGTCCAACCGTCGTTACTGGCTGCAAAATGCAATATAAAAGATCGTCGATTTAAAATGGTTTGATATTCAATCTTGTTCAGATATGTAAATATAGTTTACATAACTTGTAATAACTAAATAATATCATTGCAGTTCTATTGTGTAGCTTTACCAAGAATATATTAACAAAAAAGGTGCACAATAAGTCTTAGATTGTTTTGCCAAATATTCTCTTATAGCATTGCAAACTTGAGTTGCTTCTGAGAACACCACTCAATAGGACAACATCTCACTGAATATGGTCATGACATAATCCTTGCATCGCATAGAGTCGGTATAGGACATGAGTGGTAACAGAGACACGACTTGAAAACAAAGAGATTATGCAACCATATTGCTTGCAAAATACAGAACAAAACAACTAAGCAAAGTTGCAATAACACAATACAAACATTCGGAACGTTTACTTTTTCAGACGTGGGATATTTCAAATAATAATAATTTCATATTGAATGACTGCTCATATTACTAAGTCGTGGTACATGTAAACCAGAATGCTTGTAATTCAGACAGACCAAAATAATGACAATTTGCCTCAACACAAACATGAATACATCTGAAAGCATCAATGCTTTAGAAAGGGCTTAATCAGTTAAATCTGAACATCGTCGATGGCCTTTTATACAGCATCATCCGTTTCCATTGGATTCGATAACTCACGAGAAAAATTTGATCAAAATAGTAAATGAAATATAGTTGAAAACATATACGCTAATATTCATAGTGTCATACAACAATCATAATGAGCAAAACGTGTGGCTTTAACATGCCACACTTGGTATGTCAATACATGCATAGAATGAAATTAATAAGTAATTAAATGACTGCATGTGATTGTAATGTTCACACAACCATGTTTATTTTTTTATATATAATTGTATTTCCATGTTTTATTTCAGTTTGGTGACCGAATGTTTCCTATATTCATGGAAACATGTCCATAATGATTAAAACATTCCTAAACGCCTCAAAGCAGTTATTGTGTTGCCGAAGAATTGTATAAGTATTGCAATATTTCTTAAATGGGAAATGTGTATTATTTATCGGTTATATTTCGTCATAAATAAAGATGATATTTGATTTATATTGATAATCATAATGGCGCCTCGCGACATAAACAATTGCATTGGCCATTGATAAGAAAAACAAAATTCACATCATGTTCTGTGATAAACTAATTTATAAAACCACGTCAAGTCTGCTCGCGTAATAACTCTCACAAAAGAATATGAGCATATAAAGACACGTTACGATTACATATATGCAGTTGAAACAGTTCAGCAATAGTTGCTCAAGTTGTGTCTTTAAACATTACCCAAATGAATTCGTGTAATCGTGCAATTTTTCTTTCAATATTAACCTTGTCTTAATCCTTTTCTACGAAATTTATAAACATTGTTTTTTAATTGCGTTGTTGACGGATCTGTAATATGCCAGTAACAATGTGAACACTTTGATACATATCGAGATGACAGTGCATCAATTCCACCAAAGGGAACCAACACATCCAAGTATATGCATTCAAACCTTTCTAGATAAAACATGTATAAATGCTGTTAATGAAATTCAGTTGTGCATTTTGCTAAGTCTTAATTGGAAATGACCACAAAAACAACATGGACGTTTACCTCTCGTAAGAAATACTTGCATATTGCTTAGTGGTTACTCATAATCACACAATCAGTTGGCAACATATGGTTAAGAGAAATATTGCAATTGTCTTAAAGCTAAAAGCAATGATTTTGGAACATCGATCGTCCATATAGATAAAAGTTCATTTCAAAACGATTGTAATAAAATATGCAAGAAAAACGACAGTGTTTTCTTCGTTTTGCATTTTTAACATAATGATTCTAGCCATACCCGGTTTTTTTGACAGCCTATTCAAGTATCTGTATCGGACTTACCTCTTTAACCGTAGGATCATTATGATATATTACAGCGTAGGAGGTTTGCTTTTGTTGGCGTGCACATCGCTTGCCGTACATGCGCATTCTTGTATCATTATGGAATTAAGAACTTTTTCTCGACAATGAAAATAAATAAAAACATTGTAAATTCAAACAAACCAGGTCCAATACGTCATGCGTTAATATGTAATGAATTCCTATGCATGTACATGTAAGTATAATTGAAATCATAGTTTGTTTGATTTTGTTGTTAATTGATTTTAGGAAATGGTGTGTGCTCCTAAAAATTACAAGGTGTTACCACAAGAAACGACATTTTGTCAGTTGGAATTACGGTGGATATTAATCAAACATTCTACCTTTTAGCACTGGCTGTAAATATGTGAATTCTTTCCCGTTAATGGTTTGATAGTTTATGTTGCATGCGTGTTCGCATCATGAATATTTTAGAATGAAGAATACAAAAAAATATCCAAAGGAATCCTTGAGATTCAAGATGCTTCAACAAGACTTATACAATAAGATACCATCTTTTTGTATTGGATTACATCGAAACCATTTTATCAAATCAATCTGATTACGAGCTATCGACTACTCTGATAATAGAGACAATGGTGTTTTTCTCACATACGAACTAAAAATTTAAGGAAACATTTCCTGAGTTGAATTATTATTACTTTCGCAATGGGCAACACATGATATTTGTATGATTGGCGATGGAAGACTTTATTTGAAAATGTCAAACCCAATACCAGCATATATGTCTTCACTGAATATATAATGTGTATAATGTATACTTTCTCTGTCGAGTGTTTGGCAGAAAATAAATACCTGATAACATTTCAAACTGTTGCTGCAAAAAAAATAGAATAAGCCGAGTAGCGAATATTTGCCTTATTTGGCTTATATATGTATTCGCTATCTACAGCGATAAGTATAATATAAATAAATGAAATGTCATAATTATTGAAGTTTAGTGATAAACCTGTAATAATTAGCCAACTGTTCATTTACAAATATCCCTGCTTCGTGTACCTACAACACAATATGCATCACATGAAAAGAATTTGCAATATGATGTGCATTTGTTTGGAGACGATAACCTCTTGACAAGTTACTCATGTACTATATTTGCTTTAGTTGTATGATGCCACTTGAAACTCATATTGGTTTTGTCTCTTTTCTGGCTATCTATACTTATTTCCCTAAAGATTTCGTTGCAAAAGAAATTGCAGGGGATCGTCTTTATTGTGACAGTTTATTTCCTGGTCAAATTGGTTTTGTTACACTTAAAATTGTATGATCAAAGCGACGCAAATACACATAAAGTGAAACTTTAACTGCAACACAGGTAGAGAAATATCTTATTACACGATGCAATATTGTATTTATGGCAAGGAATCAAATGCCAAACAGTGTGATATAATTGTACTTTAAATCACAATTCAAATAAAAGAAATGAAACCAAAACGATCATCAACTTCATCTCGTCTTTATTAAGAAGCTTATAAGACATAGCATCATAAAGCTTGTACACTCAGATATTACCGTCACCCAATGCAAGAAGAAGCTGCAATGAGGTTGTAAACGGCCAAATTACAAAGCTTGGTAGTGTGTGTTTATCTTTAGTTACATAACATAGGACAGTTCAAATGGTTTCAAATAAATAAATGTGTTTCAAATAAATAAAATTATAACAGCCAGTTCAAATAAAAGTATTATGATTTAACTAACACCGATATTCATATTTGTAAATGCATTTAAACCGGAAATATCCGCTTCAGATAACCTACATGTGTCAGTAAGAGTAAGCATTATTCAGTTATAGCGTAATATGATCCCGCGCTCGGTTCGAAATCCGATAATGACATATTTATAAAACATAATGCATTTCGAAGCTACATCTTCAACTGACCCAACAATTAATTCAAATCCATCCTTAAGATAGTCTAACTATTATACCTTTAAAACATAATCAATGATATCATATAAGGAATTCAGGCGATATCAGAAACCAATATCCATCAAAACCCAAGATCATCAGACCACTTCTCTATCCACAAATAACCCAATAAACATGTT
Organism: Dreissena rostriformis; assembly: GCA_007657795.1. Classification (NCBI taxonomy): domain Eukaryota; kingdom Metazoa; phylum Mollusca; class Bivalvia; order Myida; family Dreissenidae; genus Dreissena; species Dreissena rostriformis. The sequence continues at coordinate 265,505 of VMBQ01000172.1, forward strand.
TGCACTTTTGTTTGCGAAGCAGATATTTATTAACGATTTGATCCCAGTGTATGTCATTGGAATATAATTTGCGAATTAATGCCATGTTTTATCCATGGTTCAAACTATATTTTGCCGACTTAAAAGATGACCAGATAAAACGTAATCAACCATCCAAATTTGCCTTTAAACGCAATCATTCTGCTTGTTTTATTATTCCTTAAACAAAGATTACCATATTGTTTGCTAATAGCAAGTAAAGTGATGTATTTACAACAGGCAGTGTTGCCGCCCCGATAATGAGATTTGGATGTCAATGAGGCATACTAAACACCACATTACTTGCCGCGTATTTAGGGAAGATAAAGCGAGACAACGCACTAATCTTGTAAAATGATTGATCAATTGAATTACCAAAGAAAACAGGCCAATGCTGTTGTGACTCGGTAATGGGCTTCTAGTGGACACAATGCGTACCAGCATAAACAGTTCAATGAAAACAGGGAAAGTGTAACACATGTCAAATATGGTGGCTTTACATAAGGAGCTGATATAGTATTATTAATTGTATGATATAGAAAACAGTTTGATTTAATATAATAATTTAACAATTTAATATTGAGTATGTATTTGTATTTATATTTATTCAAATAATGTGTAGTAACTGTGTTTTTACGGCCCGACTACATGTATGTGCATGATAAATTAAATATATGACTTGTTTTTCTTCCATTCAATAGAGAATATATTTTGGTTTCCAAAATGTTTCTGTTTATACATGTGTGAGCATTTGAAAATGATTACGATGAAATTAAATTATGATAGATATCGCAGCGAGCTGCAATTGCCTGTATAGAGATATAATTGAGAGAAGAAGACGTTATTTGAAATTTATCCAGACCATACCTTACATATGCCTCTCTAAAACAGCCTAGATACATGTTTGCACTTAATCTGTTCATAACAAATACCCACAAAAAGTATGACATTTTAGACCTGTTGGTATCATATAATCTAAATAACAAACCGATATATTTAGTTAATCTAAGAGGAGAACACTTGTGTTAAAGTGTAAAAGTAAATTCCGGTTACATTATATACACACATTTCCTGTCTTGAACGAGTACAACTCTATTCTCGCGAGTTACATATAGACGAATATGCAAGCGATTACATCTTGATTATCACTTATGTTATTTATTTGCTTACTATTTCCGACAACACTTGAAGGTTGTATTGGATTTTATACTTTTTTTCCCCAAAAGAATTAGCAACATAAGAAATTGCAGAGGATTGTCTACATTGTGACGGTTTAATTCGACTTCGAATTCGATCTTTATTTAGGTGAAAGTTAAAACGGACCAAAACTGGTTAAAGCTGCAACTGTCCAAAATAAATGTGGTTTAAACGGACCCTTAAAAATAATATTTTAAAATTAACAAAATCATTACATTTATGTAATTTCGACTAAATTGATTGTTATACATAACATCAGAATTGGACAAAAGTATATAATGTTTAAATAACATGGTTCCTGAAACATTTGTTTTCTCAGTCACGTTAGATAGACTTAGAAAAATAAACATATTGCAATAAGCCTTAAACGCATCACTAACAACTGAGTAAAACGGCAGATACTAGATAAAAATGCAAATACAAAATAAAACGACAAATACCGAGTAAAAAGGACATAACAGACATATACAAGGTTAAAAGGCATAAACTTGCAATTTAACTTTCAACTATCCTCGATCATATCATTTGAGAAATTCTTCTTAAATTAGAAACCACTTTTCCAAACATATCTGTTCACATCTCGTTTATCTTACATTAATATCGATATCATCTTATAATAAGCCAATATACATGTTTGCACTTTTGCTCGGCAGACAGATGATAACGTGATGAAAATGGATTATTTGTGCACGATTGCCTCGTTCTATCCAGGGATCCAAATATGTATGTTTGTGCTTTCTTAAACGATAACCAGATCAAAGTCATTATCGATCCACATTTGCTTCAACATACACACACGCCTGGTTTGTCATCATTCGTGACACAGGGATCATCATACACATTGTGGATAACAAGTTAGGTGATCTATTTATACCAGACAGTATTGCCGCAACCATAATCAGATTGTGATGTCAATACCGTTTACGTAACACTACAAACCATGCCCCATGTTTGGAGAAAACAGCTAGACACCACAATGGTAATGTAAAATGATGGATATGTCAATTGAATTAAGAAAGGAACCAGATACGGGTTTTTGTGACTGAATAACGGGCTTCAAGTGGGCAACAGATGTGTCGGGGTTGTGTATTGTTAAAATAACTTACAAATGTCGAGTTCCTGAGGACAAACATGTCCGTTGAAGTGCTCGGTTTTTGGAACTAGTTGATGAATTGCAATGTGTAGGAGGCGTGAAGACAGGCAGTGGGTGATAAGCTTCATATTTATGACTTCTAACATTTTCTCAGAACGCATGCGGTTTGGCAACGGATTGGTTGTCTCACCGCTTTTGATGTATGCGATTTCTGTACGATTGCTTCGGGGTTATACTGCATGTAAACGAGCTCGTTTATTACAATACAACTTTTTGAATGCCTTTTAGAGCATTTAGTTTGTTAAATAAACACTACTAGATATATGGTCAGCCACATCAATAATCCTAATTAACCTTTAATTTGGGTAGTTTGTACAAATTTCGGAGGAATATCTGATACGGTGTTAGTATATGTATTTGTATACGTTTGATATAATTATAGTGGGGTTACAAGCACATATAACCCATTCCAAATGCTTTCCAAATCACATACCACATCATCCGTTAATAGTTAAATGAAACTACGATTGGTGCATTATAACGTAAGTCGAGGTTGTTTGTAAATACCGCTTCGATCTTTTTTTCCACAAACTCACCTCAATACTGCGGGAGTGTTATATATAAGCTTTCTATGCCCGACGCCACGTGCAACTCGTATTGACGATCCGTCACCTAAGTGTATATCTGTATGTATTTCCCCCAATGATTCCGAGGCAGAACCAACATTACAGGTATGGTCTACGATTTGACAGTTAAATTACGATCTTTTGGTATGAAAAAAGGTTTTTGGATTAATGCAATCTACTGCATAAATCGTCATACAATTAACTGACTGGCGATCCAATTGTTTTGAGTTAAGCTGTGACACAAGTCGAAACGTATGAATCAATTTCATAAGCAACACAAGGTTCCACAGAGGTAAAGAAATATATCTTTATGCTCATACACGCTTGCCCAGTGTTTGTTCTTGACTTTCGCTAGTAAATGTTACAAACTATTTATAACTGGTACTAATATTGTGTTTCTACTATCGCCCATGTATGTTTAACTAAGGCATGAAAGTATAATTATGACATCTGTTCTGTCAGTTTGTCAGTTTTAATAACTGGAAGCCTTTCTTCAACCATGTTAGCCGACCAACCATCACTTTCAACACATTCATTGAAATCACAGTATAAAGCATCATGTATATGTTCATCTTTTGTAGTTTCGTAAAACAATATTTTCTAACGAAAGGTTTACAAATTGTCACCTTTATCTGCAGTAATTAATTTGAAAAACTAAAACATGAACCGTTTGCAACATACTGGAAACTTGTTGTAATCGTGTAATTTGATGCTGACTTTCCAGAGTCAAGTAAAAGGTTTTTTAAGTTTGTAAGTTTCCGATAATTAGCTCTAGGACGAAAAATCGACAAATATCTTTACCACTAGTATTTTCAATTGGGACACGCCTAATAACATAATTCGTTTATGTGGTGGTTATTTTCGGCTTAACACATCAGATGAAATAAGTCACACATTTTGTATTTCTACCTTAATTGTTAATAGTCAATGAATGTGACACTTCCAACAAAGTAACACCCTCTAAGTGAGCTGTGCAATATGTGAACTGCAAATCAGTAATGAACAAAGTAACTGGTATTTTCTGTAGTCATGTACACACGTTAACGGTCTGATGACAAAACAGGATTACATTTTCAAGGTTATTTGTTTATGTATTCAATCAGTGTTTTAATATTAAAATATAAACTCTAATTCGTATAAGAAAGAAAATACTATTTGAGCCTTTGTTTTGTATAATATTGCGATGCTATACTTGATTTGTATTGTTGTTGGATTTTTTATCAAATTGTTAAATCAACCAATCGTCCTTGCACTTACAGTGGCTTTTTCATTTCCTCTGAGAGTTGCATGAGCCGCAAGCTAATATTATCGTATGTTAATAACATTTTAATTCAATTGTTACGGATCTCCGTAGTGTGTTAATCTTGTCTGAAAGTGTGCATGAATGAAAATAATCGTATTGAACGTCTGTTCAATTCACTTAGTGTGTTCGTTAGAGCGTTTTCTCACATTTTTTTGTTTTCTTTTGCAGTTGGAACAAGATTTCCGATACCTGGATTTAAGTCAGAGTGTGATTATGATATAAAGCGCTGGGGTTTATTTATCTTACTTCTGTAAACAATAAAATAGCTATTGAGTGCATTAAAAATACTATATAGAACGCGACAACATAATTTATATGCAGTGGCGCCATATATTTTTACATTTGCCTTTCGTATTAGTTTAATACATTACGAGGATAGAACAATTTAGCGCAACCTCTTTGTTAAACCTTTAATAAATAAAACGCAATATGTGCACCTAATTTGTCTCTATAATTAACATATATACTCTCCGCACGATACTTCTTTTGTTAGGTCCACTGAGAACATACGAATGTATATGACTATAACTTCGGTAGCTTGACTATGTTCTTCACGACAAAGCCTACAATCTTCATAAATATTTAGTACACTGAATTATAACTTATTATGTTCATCAAGAAAACCTCAACAATTATATCTGGAGCTTACTTATGAAATATTGTGCACCTTATTATTTTGTTATTATGCATTAATGATTTACAGTCCACATATGTAATAATCTACTACATATGTTAGTTGTATTGCATTATCCTAAAACTAGATTTCAAAATGCACTTGTTTTTTCGATTTATGATGTTCTTTAACTTGGTCCGTTGGATAAATTGTAACAAATAAATAGAACAAAATTGCCAGAATATTTAAATCTCTAAAGTTCTGAATGTACTGAATGTTTAAATTCTGTATGAAGTACATTTTCCGTTAAACGGCGTATGCAATTACGTAGATAATTAACCAATTAACCAGTCATCTAATTGTTATTACAATCTGTCATCTCAAATGATAAAGTTTGGAGAAAACAAGTCAAAACACGAGTTACAGTCTCCACCCTTGCTATTTGTTATAAAGATTTAACTTCCAATAATAAAGATCAGGTTACGAGATATAAATTACATAAAACACATAATACGAAATGTTGTGAGAATTATATGATTGGTCATGTATACATTTGTGATCAAAAGTAGTTGCATATAACTTTCTAGATTAATGTGCTGTTGTTCAGAAATAATATGAGCCAATTGTGAGTTCCCATGCAATGCAACGCTAGAGAGAAAGTTATGGTGCAATTGCGTGTCAAATGTTAAATATAATTGGGATTGCTTCTTGTATGATGCACTTTTAATCAGATGTGTCACTTGTTCCTTTGTCTGTTATTGGATCAGTAAAACAACTCTCACAATTTATTATGTTCATTAATGATATTCATAAACAACACATTCCTGTTATAGCGACTGTTTTACATGATCTAGCATAAATATGCATAATACAACAGTTTACTGAAAAAAAAAGCTGTTTGTATTTACAGTATATTCGATTTATTGGCTGTGTTTTCATTATAAAGTGCATGGCATTAGTTTTTTTACTCGAGTATATCGTATATTAATCCTTGTCATATTGTACCATATTTCCATACTCTTCACGCCAATAGTGTCTAATTGTTAAGGGCTGTAATAATGCATTGTGCTTTTGTATGCAGAAAACAGGTAATGGTGTATATGTATTTTAACTCATATTATTTATCGGAATTGAATAGCTAATTGAAAATAAAACTATAATGTTATTGCGAATATGCTTCAATTAAAGACTTGTTAATCCGACTGTATTCTTCTTCATTCAATAATGCATGGTTATCGTATTTACTGACACATGCACCCACGTTTACCAATCCACTTACATTTATCTTTTGCCTGTTAACCCACTCTCCATAAACTAAAATGGTTATCTATAACTTGATATGTAACGTAGTTCTTCCATGAAAGTCTCCTTGAAGAAGATTGATTGGGAACATACAATTAATTATCGGTTCTGTAAGAAACTTCGATGCAGTTCAAACTCTTATATGTTTTCATCAATATTGAATGTACTGCAATCTGTAAGCTATCGTGTGATTCAAGGCACAATCTCATAATTCATTACAAACATTTTTGCGTCCGCTCTATTTCGCCAGAAGTGTTCTGGTACGTAAAAGATAAAACAAACACGTGTTTATTTTGTGTATCCAGCATGTAGTATGTGTTAAAGCGCTGTACAAACGGAAGGCGCATATTACATACTGTTAACTAGAATACCAATTTAAATACCGCAAGTGCGCAAGTGCCAAATAATACTGCGGTTTGAACAAGAAGCTACACCAACAAACGCTTAAATAGCTGAAAACGACATGTAACTCCATTTCGCCTTCGGTAGTTATTTGCCGCCAAGTTGTGTTGTCCGTAATGTAGAATTGATTCCATATGTATATCTTCTTTTCCACATAATTCAAGAGAGCTCAGGCCCCTTTTATATGGTAAAACCCACATTTTGCTTTATTGTTAGAAGTATGCTTTGAATTCTGTTCCGAGGCGATAACTTCAGTTTTGTTCGTTGTTTGTGTGTTTGTTGTGTACTTGTGTGTCTTGTCAACTACATTCGGTTTTTGCCTCTTTGTTTGGTAATTGGTCAACTGCCACAAATAAGGGACCGCTTTGTATAATAAGGTTTCTCTCCTGCTGGTCAAACTGAAGGTTTACTTTGTACACATTTAAATGTGTACGAATGAATTTTAGTAACTGCGCGTGCGTTTAAACACAACACTATACAACACATAAAAACTCACATAGTTTCCAAACACCGTAACTCATGTTGAAATTGAAAAACAAATCATGCTATGACACATATAAAAATAAACAATCAACGCATATGGCATTGGTAAATATAAAAGGAAAACATATCCATTAATTTCCATGGAAATATCTCCTTCAGCATGAGAGCTATTGCTGAGGGATCCAATGTCCAAACAAGTTGTTCTGCTTAATTTATATGGCCCATGCATATCGTTCGAATACGCGCTCGATTGTTTGTATCAAAGCATGAGCATATTTGTGAAATATTGCTTTAGTCGTTGGATACAATGATTTATTGCTTGGACTTAAGAAATTAGTCATTATAGAAGCATGCACTTCTCATTACGGGTTGCATATTCTGAAACTTTATTGTTACACAAACAGGAAGATGATGTGACTACAATATTATAATATTGAAACAGCAGTAAATATAATATATACGATTAGATAACTTTCTATCAGTTATGTTTGATTAGGTCGTACAGGGAACATATTTTACATAATATAAATGAGAAGCAAACATGATTTGCTACAATATAATTATTTTGTTTAATGTTATACCTCGTCATATGCAGCGACAGGTTTGAGTAACAAGCGTTTCTTGATGTAGTATATATGCACTTGGGCATTATTAATTAAAGCATTGACTTAAAAATGTACGTTATTTAGTGTATGTGTAAGTATTTTCAATATCGGAGCTTTTATATGCTGCATAGTTTTCCCGGATGAACAATGGCAGTTGCGTTAGTGGTTTCATGTATTAACTAATGAAATACACGACAGCACAACAAAACATTTTGAGTTGTGTGTATTCACATTTATTTTCGCGTCTGTTTTCCCCAAACATACATTTCAAGACTAGTTTATCGCGAGAAACAAGACAGAGTCTTGTTTTACAACAAATTGACAAATTACGAACTAAATGCTTTCTAATAACCTCGTAAATCTTAGACATGTCTGTTTTAATGAAGGAAAACGCCACTGCATAATAAAGCTTGATGAGTTGTTGGAGAGAAGAAAACTAATGGTTGATGCTTTGTGTTATTGCACAAAGACGGTTATAAGTCTAACATAAGTAAATAACGAAAACAAACTTAGTTATAAGAGAATGATTTCAAAACATAATTCCTGTTCATACTAGAAAAACAGACGTTTCATTGACAGCTTTCTGTCTAACGGTGTAAGACCTTTGTTGAAAAACGATTTTTTACACAATTATTAATGGTTGCAACTAACGACTCTAGGAAACTTAAATGTGTGTTAATTCGTTTCGTGTAAAGTTATGTCATTTATGTTATCGTTTTGTGTCTGCATGTTTGCCTTTGATTAAAATCGTTTCAGACGTGCATTTAGTTTGTGATTAATTCTGGGGTAAGCATCAGGATCGGCAAGACCTCAAACCGGCTTTAAACCCCAATACTTTGCATTGATAGTTCTTAGGCAGTGATACCAGTTTTGATAATTTCTTGTTTAAAATTGGTGTTCTCTCCTGATACACTTTCTGGAGTTTCATTGGTTGCTATATTCATTAAAATATTGTTAAACATATTTCACCTATATTGCAGATAGCAACTGTTTTAGCCATTACTTTATCAAGATATATAACAAAAGAAGACGAGCATAAATAGGTTAAAACGTCTGAGTTGTGATGAAACAGTCATGTTTGATGTAAATATCGTTTCGAATGTTTGCAAACAAGAAGAATATGTTCGCTTTTTGTATAGACAAGCATTACAATTTATAGATCCTCTCTGGTTGGATCATATATCCGTGTTGTTTAAGAAACTCAATTTGCCATTGTTTATGACGAGCAGTTATCTTTGCTTGGCCAACTTGTTACATACTTTATCGATAAGGGTTAAAATAACAAAGTATATTGTTATGCATTGTTCGATTGTTTGCATTCGAATCGTTTTGTTTTTAAACCGCATCGTAAAATACGTCGTATCATCATATCAAGACATTAAAACGTTTCTCTGGGCTGTAAAGTGTTCCAGCATTCATATATTGTTTGTGTAACTTGATGACTGTTTCTAGTCAAAAATTATTCGAGACATTTCATATTTTGTCAACATAATTATTGACTTATACGATAAATCATTTGATTTGTTTTACCGATACGATTCTTTAAGACGATTTAATGTAATATCGCAAGATATGTTGCCCACTTGAGTGAATAATCATTAACCTACTTTACTTAAAATATGTTTATACATTATCTTTATCAACCGAAGGGGCCTGTATGAACTTAGTACATGTTATATATTGTAATTTGTAATTTTTTTATTTGGTTGCTACGAAATGATGTCGAAATTATATCTGCGTTAATGTCTGATACGCGAAGTTTCTGACTGTATAGATGCCAATGTCCGTTAGAAACAAGCCATGTTAGTGTTGTAGACATGACACCATTAGTATTTGTTGTCCCACTAGATATGACGGGTGTATTCTTCCAGTCTGGTATGCGCGAAATACGACCATGTAGGCGTGCGGTTAAACTCCCTAGTAGGTTGTTTGCTGCAAGGGTAATGTTGTTACCTAGCGGCCGTGTGGAAATTAGCAATAACAATAAAATTACCAGGGTTTTGACCAGGGGATACTTTATATGTATAATTTATATTTTATAGGAAAAACTTGGATGAAACAGAAGCCAAATATTCATAACTAATGTGTGTCATAATAGGAGTCTAAACATTCGATAATTCGGTAAAAGCAACGAAATAACATTAGAACTCAGCATATATAAAATGTGCTCTCATACGATACCGGGCAGAGAATACTTGGTTAGTGTTAAATACAGTTAAGTTTATTTAGCGATGCTTAGCGAGCAAACAAGTTAATATCAAGCGAAACAACTAGTCCTTGTTCGACACTTACCTGGTAATCTATTTAGCCCATGATTTTAGTATGGCCTTTAGTACAAAAATAAACAACAAACAGGCTGAACAACACTAACACATCAAACGAAGTCATGTAAGTTATCAAAATGATGTAGTATGCGCGTGTTTATTGTTTTCAACAACGTTGAATACACCGATAATTATAAGTTATATGTTTTGTGTCAATAAGAACAAAAAAGTGTCCGACGAAACCACACTTACAGGAATGGAAAGTGAATAATAGCATGTAACGTCAAGTCTTTCAGCAATACATGTATACACTTGGCTCAACATAAGGCAACAAATCATTCTGACGCCATGGGTCTGGGAAAAATGTGAAACTGTATGTTCTGGATTATTTTAAGAATGCTATTTCGTCTATAATTTAACTAAATGCAACGTATATGATATTCGTTTAGCCCACTTTATGACGCTTACCATCGTGCTAGTTATGTGTCTCTCATAGGATAAATCATAGAGTAAGACAATATGTTTCATAACAACAATGCGCTTTTGGGAACATGTCTACTCAGCTATTTGCTATTACTTTTTGTACCTTTGAACTTACGTCCTGTAATCATTAACAGGATTTACAACCATAGTGCACAAAGACAAATACACATAAAAGACGCGTTTATGACAATTAAGCAACGTGTCTAATTATCATCACACCGTTAAGTGTTTTGAGCACAATGAACTCATACAGTTTCATTACCTCCGTTTAATAATAATTACACCATTCCTACATTGTGATTGTGTTTTTGGAAGACCATGTTGGAGACAAAAGGGAACATTCGTTCAAGTTATTAAACAAACACATGTGAATGAACATCAATGAAAATCGTCATACACGTGAATACCTATATTTCGCCAACATTGCGTGTTGATGACTGCTAATGAGAAAACACTTTCAGTCATGACAAAGTACTTTTGTATTCTGAAAGCATTAAATGAACATGAAACAACCGGACTATGATTCGTGAAAGATATCCCCATTACGTCTCATATGTTTACATATTTATATTATGATAAAATAACAATGATAGCATCGACAATGCTTACGATGTATGTGTATATTGACATATACTCCAGTCAGTATTCTTACAAAGCGAAAATAAAGGATTATTTGATTGTGGTACACAGTACATAGAACCGATATAATATATTAACATTTAATATATGTATTTAAACAATGACGCGGTATTTATAAACATTATTTTATCTTATTGCGGTTTCCTTTATCTACAATCCATAAAATATTTGTGTTTAATTAGACTTATTACAGTAATACATTAAATACACATTTTCAAAACAAAGCATACACATAGAAACGAGCAAATATCAATTACATGCATTCAGGTAATGTCGAAGGACTATAAAGCCTGGGTTGAAACTTTCAGACACCATTAAATTAGTGTAAGTAAGACGAGAAAAAAGTTAGTAAATATATTCTAAGACAAGAGTAATTTTTCCCAGTATTTATTTCTTGAACATAAGTATTACAACCGTGAAGTCAGGTATATACAATTTAATAACTAGGTGATTGACATGTTCAATCTAGTAAATATTGTAATTGAAGTTGATGAAAAACTAATAAATCACAAATCAATGTGCACGCCAGTTTGTAATGATCAAGTCATTCGAATAACAAACATCTAGCATATCATACAAATTAGTGCTTGCAGTTTAAAATTAATTACAAAAATTCAATCTTTAAGATCAAACAAAAAAACGTTAACAATCCCATTTATACTGAAAAAGTATAGCCATGATCACAACTGTTTTTAATTTTAAACGGCCACCGGAAAAAACTTTGCGAAACCGAAATTTCGCAAACTAAAGTACCCTTTTTCTTTTCCTGAAGATTTGCTTCTTCTTTTTGATTAATTATTGGTTATTTTTGCCTAAAAAATAAGTTTTGAAATTTATAAGCAAAGTTGGTCCTCTTGGGATTCTTGGTTTTTGCATGGGAATTTTCGATAATCCCATGGGATTTTTCTCCCGCTTTTTTATGGGAAAAAAATCCCATGGGGTTTTTGAAAAAATAGATACGTTTGTTTAAGATTATTTATTTATCGATTTTAAGTATTGTAAAAGTATTTTCGCTGATTATCGTTCAATTGTCTTTGATAGAAAAACAATCCCATTCCATGGATTTGTTTTTCTGATTTTGAGAGATTTATTCATGTAACTTCGAGAAACATTTTATTTTATCAAATAATGAACAATCTACGCAATTTTAATGCATGAAATCGTGTTTGTAAAACACAAAAATATAATTAAAAAAAAAAAAAAAAAAAAAAAAAAAAAAAANATAATAATAATAATAATAATAATAATAATAATAATAATAATAATAATAATAATAATAATAATAATAATAATAATAATAATAATAATAATAATAATAATAATAATAATAATAATGATTATAATAATCAAATTATTCTAGTTAACTATCCGATGGGTCAGAAACGCAACTTGTGTGACATCATTCTTTGCATTGGTAAAAATTGAACCATATCGTCGACACAATCAGTTTAATTACAAATAAAATAATAAAACAGCTAAAGCCTACACTGTGTATTAGCAACCTGCTGTGGTGATCCCTATCGTATAAGCTCAATACACGGGTAACGGGATAATGTACTGGACAGATTAGATTACTGCCAACATGACTGATTTATTATTTTGCTAAATTTGTGTGTACATTTAAAATTAACAACGTGTTCCACAATTATTGTTGATTGACTTTCCATTTAGAAAACGCACTGAAAACAAACTCGTAAATGTGTGATAAAAATGCGTGGAAAGAAAACCGCGTCTAAATGAAATACTTAAATACCATATATTTTAAGCGTTAAGAACATACTTATGTTTCATACCTAATATGTCATCTGACTAAACAAAAATGGGATCTGGTGTAGTATCAATTATATCTACGTACATGTACACAAGTATGCAGTTTGAATAAACGCGTACATGTACTGGGATATCACAATCAGGATATACGCCGAACACCATGTTTAAAAAGATAATTCTGGCTACCATTACCTTCGTTGCATAAAAAAAATAATCTAATATGAGAATCTATAGAATGATTAGAATTAGTATTTTAAAACATTTAACCTGTTTTTAGCATGTATTACATGTAGGTTGATTGAACTCGATTGTATAGACATGTGTCATTGAATCGCTCATTGTCGGACATATTGTTTTACATGGTTTTTGACTTAACCAGGAAGAACTTTGAGCTGTACGTGTGTACTCGTAAAAGCTCAAAGCATTCATGAAGAACTATTGGTAGACTAAACTTTGTACTTAACCAGGGGAACTCTGGACATTGTTGCCAATGCTAGCCATGGACAATTGTTCCTATTGGCTATGCTGCTTTGTGTCCGTTAAGTTATTTGAAAATTCAGGTTAAGAATTGCTTGACACAATTCTATTTCACTGTGATAATACACATATTCAAATGAAACTTAATTATACATGCATTTTCAGGGTCTTAACAAAAAGTCACTGACCAAAACCTACTGTTAAGTATTTTTATATACTACTCTATATACTAAGGCTTACATATGTACACAAACTTATTTGCAAGATTCATATAGTAGTATGCAAACATATGTATAAGAAATCAAAACATGACCAGGTAACATGAACAAACACTATTACATACCAGGCCTTTTCTTGCCGTATATATGGGTCCGTTTAACGGATCCATTCCCTAACCGAAATTGTGACAAAAATTCACAATTTCAAATTACTATTTTACTAGGACGCCCCCGCGCACACATTATTTCGTCAATACAGATTCTCAGATCTAAAAGGATGGAGACTTGGCACTGAACCGTATGTTGAGACAAGTGTATACATTCCCAACTGAAAGACTTGTCTTTACAAGCTCCGTTTAGAAGAACATCTTACTGTGAAATCCATTATTTATTTTCCGTGCTTTCATCGGGTTCATAATGTTTGTTATCTTCCATGCAGTACTGACTGATTTGACAAAATAGTTCATGTTTAATAGCGCGTGAAATTTCAAATGAGCGTATTACACGAATAACTTTAGTACATCTGGAAACAATTGGACAAATGTCCATTTTTTATTTTGAAAAACACAATTCTGTGTGACAGTGGGATACATTTCTAACTTCACAACATGCAATTCAATCACAACAAATATGCATAAAAAATGGTTGTTAATCGTTCACATTTTACTGTAAATCATTATCTAATGAGGCACGTTTGTATCTTTGATAATATGTTCCAATCAGTACACATATTTGATTGATGCATTGTGGGAAATCAACGTCGTTCATTGAGCTACGAATGTCAACACTTCAAAACGAACATTATAGCAGGTATATGCTATCGCAATAACAATGGTGGTGGCGTAACTAATGAGTTTTGCAGGAAACTATTACTGCGTTACAAACATTCTTTTAATGACTGTGCATTCACCCGTAACTCCCATTCTAACATGTTTCAAAAGTTATGTGCGGTGTTAATTTTTGCATCTTATGTTTGTGGAATATATCGTTTCAAATACCGATATCCTATATTCTGAAGTTTCTCATTTGCATTGTTCATACATACTGCTTTCTTATGTCTAATGTAAATGTTGTTAATAAGGCGTACGCGTTCCAAGGTAATTATCAATAATTACTCTTACATTTTGAACAATAATATGTAAAGTAGTAGAAACTTCATAAATATGTGTATACACTATTTTATAATTACTCTTTCAATTTTTATGCTTATCATGACAATTGCTTAATAACACAGCATATATTTTCAAATATTTTAGATATTATATTGTATTGCTTGGGATTTGTTACATTCAACTTACATTTTTAGAAAAAAATGTTCGAGCATTTTATAACGATTGCAATGTACAGACATGTATATCCGATTTCGGTTCAACTTAAAACATCAACACTTTAAAGGAATAAAAGGACTGGTCAAAGTATACTTTACATAATAACCAATGTTTACACACGAGCTGATATACATGTAGATGCTTTTAAGACGCCATTGAACGAGGTGTTAAACAGTATAATCTCTCTTGTTCAATCTTACAACAAAGCGTATCTTCGCTATAAGAAACAGCTTTACTGATCTATAATGCGTGTGAACGAAATACCTGTTTCATTTACCAGCTTTGACATCCTGTGTGTGTAATCATTGCAAATGCAAAATAAAGCATGTCCAAATTATGCAACCGACGTCATAATCCGATTTACTACAAAATATTTTCTGAAGCTTAGTTCTCTTCTTTGGTACGAAGGGTATTGAATTCAATATTTTGCCATTGATTGCATACGAATAAGTCAAGATCATATCCACACATGAGTAATAGCATTCGGTCTTAGAACGCAATGAACTGTATTGCTTCTTTTGAATAAATGGACGAGTGAGTTTTGAAAACTAAAAATGTATAAGATAGTTTGCCTATTTTGTTAGCATAAAACTATAACAGATATAACTTAATTGAAAAACAATCTAAATATGATCCAATAATGTGATGTCGATACTTATTCCTATCGGGGCTTGGTATTTAGAACCACATAAGTGTTTTACCACATTAGTCTTTATAAATACAACACGAAATGCTACTTTTTTGGTATTAACTTGAAATTTAAAGAAGAGGGCAAATTTACAATTTGGATATCCGTAAAACACAACTTTTTAGCATATACTTCATTCCGACGTGTGATATGGTACAAAATGATATTGTGTTCTAATCATGTGTTTTTCATCCGAGAGGAAACGTTCGAGTACGGATGAAAACAGAATTACATACACATAAAATAGACTGTGATTTATGGCTTTAGCAGCACAACTTGCTTTATAAACGTAGCTTGTAAAGACAAGTATATCAGTACTGAATGTATACATATGTCTCAACATACGGTAACACATTATTAATGACTCCATTCATCTAGGGAACTGTGTTGACTAAATACTTGTTGACTAGTAGTGTGCGATAAAATATCATTTTCATAAAATGCTGAGATGTTTTCATGTCCTGCGTAATTTGATTTTAAAATGTTACATTTTCTATAATTTAACCGGATGCCACATGTATGGGCCTCTTTAAAACTACTGTGTGCTATATCTAGTACTAATTGTATGTCTAGCATGCACACAGGTTTCTTTTATGACTCGTTTAAACGTCATTCTCGATAACATTGTTTACTGTTAAATTGACGTCTAGAACACACAAACAGGTTTACAACCTTAGCGAAGTCAGACAAATAAACATTAAACAAGCGTTAATGACACTTAGAATATTTGTCTAATTAGTATCATACCGTAAAGTGTCTTATGCATCATGAATACATGCAGGTTTATTATTGCCGTTCCGTGTTCATTACCCCATTCATAAAATATACGTTTTGTTATGTATTTATAATTAGCAAGTATAAAAACTTACTTTTCACTGCACTTATTATATTTTGATTAGACAATTATAACGACAGGGAAAAAAACACTATTTACTTTTTTATTATTATAATACAATATCACTTGTCGAAAAGAATATATTAAGCGGACCAAACTTTATAAAGTAATATATTTGTAGATCGGCTAAGCAGCTTTTTTGAAGGAGCCTTTAACGTTATTAGGAGAATTCCAATATATAATGAATACAATGATCCATTTTTATATTTATCTATTATGTGTTTCCAAGTTTCGATTTATCGGCATTACATCTCGAGTCCAAATGTTTATAACTTTCATTTTACCGACTTCAAAGTCAGAATCATGCATTCTTTTCAGTCAAGTCATCAGTTATTAATACCATTTGGTTTTATTGTTTGCGCCACTTCATAATAATACTAACAGAAGATTATCAAGTAAATACAAATATTTATTTCATGCATAAAGTCATATCTGAAATGACAAATGAAAATCTATAATTTATGTGTCAGTTGTTTGTTAACGCCAAACATAATATTTTTTTCCGCATCGTCTGACTTTCTTTAGCTTACATTATGTATAATGATCTAATTATTCTTGGCATGTTCAAAATACACTTTATAATCGGATTACATTTTGTTAATGGATTTCTCTAAGTGTTATGTTGGCCATTTGCTTCTGTTAACATTGATTACTGTTTCACATACTTATTTAATAAGAAATAACGCAGTTATGTAACTGTTTTAATACACCATTCGCGCTTAGCAATAGCGTATCTTTAAACTGATTTTTTTCTTTTTTTTTCTTTCAGACATTGTAACTAAACATATAACGTTCTTTGTACGTATTGGCATTTATGACCGTAATGCATTAAAGCTATGTTATGGAGAGAATAACCAATCAAGATTTAAGTGTATTTGCAATTACAATACTACATTTCGAATATTTAGAAAACACACACCCACAAAAGCAAATTATCATAGATGAAATATAAGCTGCGTACTTTGTTGCTGATTTAAATGTTAATTATATTCTGAATGCTGAATTTGAATATTAAATATATAGAAACTAATAGAATAATTTCATTTATTATCATGTTTCTGTACCAACAGTATTTAAGACAAGCGAATATGAGCCGTAAAAATATTAACTTACCACAATGTTTAAAATATTCGCAAATGTAACGTCGACTCTATATCAATCATGTAGGTGATTTGTTTGACACAAATTAATGGACGGTATGTCGGCCTTTGTATAGTTATACTAATACAGAAAATGATTTCGAGTTGATGAACTTAAATCAAACTTACAATGACGTTATTCATGAAACAAATGGTTTTATCTATACAATCTTAATAAACGATATTCTGTGTTATATATTTTGCGTTTGTTCAAGAGTTACCCTTTGTCTTGAAGTGCCTTCTTACGAGAAGAAGAATTTCTTATGTTAGCATACTTCTGTTTGCCTGTAAATGCTGACACTTGACATATTACTAATGAATGACTTAAACACTTGTTAACACATATTTAATCTTTAGTTACTATAGTTTAACCCTCCAGTAACATGTAACATGGCTTGCAGTCGTTTACAGAGACGCACTGAACATCGCGTTAATGACACATCATTATCATCAAAGTTTGTAACATTATTCAATTATATATTTTGCCACGGATAATGCTTGGCAAGTTATAATATATTTTACGATGTTTTGAATGAAAGCTTATATAAACAATCATAAGTTTCGCTATTTAAATTGGTTAAAGTACAAAAAAGCGTATAATCAACATTGTGGATGCGGCCATGACTTTGCATAACGTGAAATTAAATATTTACATTGAAACCAATTGGCTTTGATTTAAGTCTATTCGAAGCATAAAATCAATATAGTTTGCGCTTCTTGCAATCGAACGATATGATATGGAGAAATTCGCTTATGTTAGACTATCTGCATAACAAATACTAAACAGATACGAAATAATTGCTTTATATATTAAGTCGAGGTCTCTCACAATAATGTTGTTATTGTTGCTTATACAATGTATATGTATTTTAATAAATGTAAGTTATATTTAACGGTATTTGCGTTGGATAGTGAAAACTTAAAGCTCCATACACGGTTAATCAATCTCCAAACAACGGAACCCATTCATATCGCGATTGCATATCTTTATATTAGACATACTGTGATCACGCTAAACTGAACAGATGTCTCCTTTTAAATAATAAAGGCTAAACTATATCGTAAGTTTAAAAGTATTTATAAAGAAACTTCAAGCTACGTATCGCGGATACATTGTGAAGGTATATAAAGGCATTCAACTTTATTCTCTAGCTTATGCTGCATATACATTAACGACTTCTGGAGATAACATTAAGGAGATAGATGATCACAAAATATGTACACATTCGTGCAATTTCATGATATGTGGCAAAAATATGTTTTCACATATGATAGAGCATACACGGACACATATATCACGTTCCAATTACACCATTTTTCATGTAATAATTCGATGAGTCTATCGTACATGTGTTGTATTAATAGACCTTGTAAAACTCTTCAACAACATGTGCATTTGTTTATTCGATGTTTGCATAATAACCTCCTTAGAAACGGAACTGCGAGAAAATGTATGATACGTAATTTAGTTAATCTTCAAATGAAACAGCTAAATATGCTAATTAGTGAAAAGCGTGTTGATGCAATTAAGCAATTCTTAGTCGGATTTATTGGATTATATTATCGTACAGCATCGTATTTTCGTTATTTGAAACAAATACACAAAGCTTTAATGCGTGCTAAGGAAAGATGAAAACATGTTTCAATTCATAAACAAAGTTACTAATGCATTTTGCATGTATGTAGAGTAATTGATGAGTTTAACCGCAAACGATGAATGGGTTATTTCGAGTATTCATTATCTGCTTCTTTACGTTTAAATGCGTGCATTCGGTACACAAAAACTAAGGGAAAATGATGAACAGCTTGTAACAAGTGTCTGATTGTATGACATATTTGCTGAACAAATATTGGCATTAGTGTTAATATAGGTATGGGTAATGAATTTAACACAAGTGTTACGCGTAAGGTTCTTTTGATCCTAGGTATATTGTTTCTCTGTTTTGACATTCACATATACATACGTTAAGATGCATATTTGTAGATCATACACATTCGATGATTGATTCGCGGAATATGTCGTCTATTTCAATACAGACACATACTTTAATTTCATCCCAAACCTTTCTCAAAACGTTTTAGAGTATAAGTACTCATGCATAATTCATTTCCTCTTATGATCGTAGAGGCATACGAATCTTAGTGTCACAACAACATCAAAAGAAATGAAAGTGCCCAATAGATATTTTATCTCCAATTAGGTCTCAAATTAAGCTGTGGTTTGTCGCGTGTGTTATTAGAATTGTACAAAGTAGTTTCGGAAAAATCTATTCTATTATCCACAACACTGAATACATACAATTTTGTTTATATGTGTTTTACAACTTTTTGACATTGAATGGTGATATGTTCAACTGGAAATATAGTCATTATTATGTTTACATGAATAGAATGTTTCAACGTTTGCGTACGAAGATAGGTATGCACGCATGGAAACAATCTAGAGCATTTTTGTTTACCACATACATGTTTTTGTTCGCTACTGTCGTTTGTTTGAAGAAAGTATAAGCATGCAAGGCAATCCTGAAATACTGATCAGCAGTAACCTTGGATTAAGTACACTCGATGATCCCGCTAGCTCTGAGAATTTTGTTTGGTGAACGTCTGCTCAAGTCTAGTGGTTTGTAATCTGTGTGACACGTTTCACAACACAAATATTTTCTGAGCTGTCACACTGTCCTATAATCGATTCGCTAGTCTGTCTGAATAATTAAGTTGTTTAATGTAAAAATGCTTAACATTTGTCTGCAAAGTTTAACGATTATTTTGTAAAATGCAAATGCTTAAATGAGCTTTATAATTGAATAAATAAAACAGACCAGCGACAGCCTTATCGCATTACAATAACAGCATTCGGCTCCGGGTCTATCAACGTTTTTGGACTGACTGATCGGTCACTTTTTCTCAAGGAGGCACTCTCTGGTCTAAATAATGTTAATACGTTTTGCAAGCAATATCAGCGGGTTGCTTCAGTTTCTTGTCCGTCAGTTCCTTTTTGCAGTAGTTATGTTATTATCTGTTGAAAACGTGATATTGCTATCGAAATAGGCTTTGTAACACACTTTGAGAATATTATTTAAAGTGAAAAAATACTTTTAAGCAAGAAGTAAACATTTTACTATAGTATAATGTTGTTCGTTTTGAAACGCTATATGTATTAAGCTTTTATCGTATTGCAATTTGTATCCCACAGAGTTGTTTTTAAATCATATTTCTGCTCCAGCCATTAGCTTAATAGATGTAGAAATGTTTGAGTGCTCTAACTATTACCACAGATGAACCAAAACAGTCAGTGAGTTCCCAGTAGGGATAACATCATTAAGACATCTCAAACGGTAGATATAATATCAACAGCTTTCAACCGTCTTTAATGGCTGCACGAATAGCAAAAAAGATCGTCGATTCAATTGTTTTGATCTTTACTCTTGTACAGATACGTAAAACATTTTAACTAACCAGTAATTACTATAATATTATATCATTTTAGTTGTGTAGTTCAATAGTGCAGCTTTACCAAGAATATATTTACAAAAACGTTGTACAATACAATTGTAATGTCGGGACTTTTGATTATTGTATTGCGACTTTCAGATGCTTCTGAAAAAAACTTAATAGGATTGAATCTCACTGAATATGATCATGACATAACCCTCTCATCGCACAGAGTCGGTTATAGGACAGGCGTGATAATACAGACACGATTGAGAAACAGAGAGGATTGGCAATAGTAGGTAACAACGGTATAACATAACAAGTTTCCGTAGAGTTAAACGTCATTTCCTAACTTAATTTACAATAGTGCAACCCAGATATTTTGGATAAGCATAAAAGTTTGTTATTTGTCGAACGCCACTAAAAAAAATAATCTTTCTAGTTAAAACTCTTACCATTTAATGAACACATACAAAGTCATGATGGCGATAAGATCTTGCTATTTCGCGATTGTAATATTCGTCTCAGCTTTCCGTAACTATCTTTATGTATTTCCCCGCTGCAAATTAAATTGCAAAAGCGTGGCTAAATTTGGCAGTATAATTAGGCTCATAATTTGTTTCGGTACAACACGCTTTTTTCTGGTAAATTAAAAATGTAAATAATCTCGTTCATATCCCATAGTAAATTAAAAGCATATGTTGAAATAACAGTATACAGGCTACTACAAATGCGAATCAGATTTGTATTAAGAAGTCTGCACTTTCATTCATTCATTGTACTTGGGCATCACTTGCTATCGGTAAAGCCTTTTCAAGTGTCTCATACAAATGAACGCGGAATGCTATTGTGATTTTTCAAATGGTTATTCAGTTGATGCTATTTGTTTACGGTAATAAATTATAAGTAACGTGTTAAGGCTCTGCCACAGTGTTGGATTCTGAGCTTTCAGATCGGGCGAGTTATAACCCTCTGAAGAGTTGACAAGTTGGTCACAGCATTGTTTCAATGCGACATGTGTTCGAGTTCTCTTTAATATTGCTATGATAAAGATACGAAGCAGGTATGACAATTCCATTTTTATCACGAACTTAGCCTAGAAATATACGGTATTAGTACGAGTTGCGAATGAACGAATACTTATCTTAAAAGATGTTCGATTGCGGACGAGCATATGTCCCCAAAATCTCAGCACATTTGTGTAACGTCGTATAACGGTAAAATGCAGCGAAATGCTGTGAGAAGGGAAGACATTACTGCGAAATGAGTAAGGGAGTGCGCGAGATTCTTGCGAAATGTTTGCAAAACGTTTACGAGGAGAGAAGTCGCCGAGAAGGGGATGGTATATTGAACGGTTTAAAATCTCGCCGCTAAGTGGCGAGTTATGAAAAAATAATAGTACAGCACTGCGCAATTCGACGACACGAGTTCAAGATCGGCACGACACTAGACGAGTTCTGGAGAGTAACAACTCGCCAGAACTAGTAGCTCAAATTAACCAGAGTATGCCAGGGCATTTATTCCAGTGTGTGCATTTTCTACTTTCCTTCTATGCTATGTGTGAGGTTTGTCACACCTTTCAACCTGTTTAAACCCCGCATTGACCGTTCCCATGCTGTGACCCCAACTTTAAACAGTATTTTATGTTTAATGACGTTTGTAAAAACAATACATAGACATGTGTAGTGTGGTCATGTAAATGGTTATTTAACAAGACAACTAGTAGTCGTTAAGAAAACGTTGTCTATACTCATATTCATATGTTCGGTGTTTCCATATACCAGATGTGCATGTTGTTTATCAATATCGGTGCATTGTCTCATAAACCTGGTTTTTAAAACCTCCAAAGTATAAGAGCTCATGAATAATTGATGTGCTACACAGTAGCACAATATGCCTAACGTCCTGACATTACCCAACGAAATGACAATCGCCTTTGGCTCGGAAATATTTATTCATTCCCAGTTTAAGCAGTCTAAATAAGCAAGACTAACTCTGTGCATTGTATAATATTAAACAGTGTAGAGCAAATACACTGAAATTCGATACTACCGTAACGTCAGACGATTACATCTTGATAAGCACTTCTTTTATTTATTTGCTTACTATTTCCGACACCACTTGAAGATTGTATACTTATTTTCCCAAAACATTTAGCCGCAGATTAAATTGCAGAGTATTGTCTACAGTGTGGCAGTTTAATTTGACTTCGAATCGATCTTTATTTGGGTGCAAGTTATAAAGGCCCCATGTGAAAACACCACAAGTTAAAACGGCCCTTAACTTGTTAAAACGACAACAGTCTCAAAATAAATGTGCTTATAACGGACCCTTTTTGATTTTTTTTTTCCAATTAACAAAATCATGATATTTATTTATGCAATTTTGAATAACTTGATTGTAATACATACAATTTAGAATTTGAAAACATAAGAATATATTATTACTAACATGATTCCTAAAACAAATACAGTTAATATAATGTTAAGGTAGATTTAGTAAAAAATACATATTGTAATTAGCCATACACGCAAAAACAACAACTAAGTGAAAAGGCAAATACTAGGAACAAATGTAAATACAAAGTAAAAAGGCAAATACTAAGTAAAAGGACATTCTTTGATTAAAGGCAAATACTAAATAACAATGCAAATACTCGATGTAGATCATTAAAATTAACTTGCAACTATCCTCGATCATATAATATGAGCAATTCAACCTAAATTAGAAACCAATTACCCAAATATATCTGTTTACATCTTTTTATATATATATATATNATTGCAAGGACATGGTGGTGCTATGTCCTTGCAAAATGATGGCTCTGTCAATTCAAATACGAAAGAAAACAGATCAGCGTTGTTGTGACTTAAAAGCCTGCTTCTATTGGGCATTATGTGTGTCTGTATTAACTGTTTAAAAACGACAAAATCATTTCTCGTTCCCCTTTTCTAGAAATTGCCATTACAGACATATCTGTTCTAGTACAATTAGGCCCAGCGTAATTTCAGTTGAAGACTAAATTGGTATACAACTGGTTTACAATCTTTATAATGAGTGTCACGGTATGCGAAATTTTGTATGACCTACATTTTCGATCGATTTTTGACATCCATTATCAACCAAAAAGATTTATGTTTGCGTATATTATCGTATGGTAATTACATTAAAATTCAATTGTTACGGATCTCCCTGAGAGCGTTAATCTTGTCTCAATGTTTGCTTCAATGAAATAATCGCATTTCATGTCTGTTCACTTCACGTATTGTGTTTGTTTTCTCAATGTTGTTTTTTTTTTTTTTTTCCTTCTGAAGTTGGTAAAAAAAATGTTCCTTAACTGGATTTACGTCTGAGTATGAATATTATTAAACGCGATGTGATTTATATGTCTTACTTCTTTTAACAACATATCAGCTATACAGTACTTCAGTAAATACAGTATTGAACGCGAGTTGACATGTACATAAAACTATGAATATAATACGGCAATCCTTAGTTATGACATCATTCAGCTGCATTTGTTATACATGTTTGCACATATATTAAACTCAACGTACAGAAGACTACACCAAAATGATGGCAATAGCTTCCAAACACAACCTATGCTTTGCCAACATTGTTTTGCGCGTGCTGCTAGCAAATTATAGTGTTAAACACGCGGTATTCGGGTGATTCTTTTTCAATAAGTAAGTGATATTATAAAAGCCAAACTTAGGCTCGGTATAACAAAACAGGTCAGGCAATCATGCATTTTCCATTTAATTAAAAGCGGAAGACGTCAAATACGTCACATAAGTCTCTTAAACAACGTTCTCATTGCGGTCGAACATCTATGAACTGTATATGGACTAATTGCCTAATGACGGTTAATAGCAGTATCGTTCCCAATATATGTCAACTGTTTTTAAAGGAATTAGCTTGCCAGATCGGTACTTATCAAGACAATATTTTGTTTACCAAGAAGAATTAAGCATTTACTTATGGACTAAGGCCTTTGCAACTTGTCATACTCACATAACGATAATGATCATACAATAATAAATCAATTTAAGGTACTAATTTGTAGTGAGTGTTTGCATTCCACGGTAAGCTAGATGTTTTGATGTAGTTTGTCAATCTAGTTTACCTCTGTGTTTTTAATATTTTGATGTTTTCGTGTTGAATGAATTAAATATATGTGTAAAAAATAATTAAAATTCGTACATGCACGTGCGTTTTCAAAAAAAAGACTGAACTTTACCCAGGCGTATATGGAGAGATACAATGAGTGTACAATTGCTAAATTGCAATTGGTGTCATATACCTATATGGGTTAACGCTGATATAAGACAACTGTTTAGCACCATACAGCCATAATCCGTTGCGTAAAATGTTACAATAATATCGTAATACAGTCTCAATGAGGCAGTTTCCGCAAACTAGGCAACAAATCAATGAACGTAAACGCTTCTGACAACAGTAAACAAAGAGCAAACTGTATTAGCATTGATTTCCAGAGTTAAACCATATTTCTACATCGGCTTTATATATGTGTGTTGCTTCAAGCAACTCCAGAAAGCAATAATGCGTCTGTTTCAGATAAATATTGCAAGAAGGGTCCACATAATAACATTATGGAAATGCTGAATTAAGAACATGAATTATATAAACTAGAATAAATTTAATATACTTAACATATAATAGAATTATCTTCAATAATGAATCATTGCGGAAATTTGACAAATTTTATATAAAAAGTATCATCATTGCACATCGTACTTGTACATGGAATTTTATATATATATATATTTAATTCTTAGTATTGTAGTTTGTCCATTGAATGCACTTAGTTATGCACGTGTGTGTACCATGCTTAATACGCAAACAAACACATGCATATACCGTTAATCGTTTAACACGTCATATATTCTGGACAATGACGCCCTTTATGACCACCAAACAACTGTTTCTGTTCCTATCAATATATCATAGCGTAATATACAGGACACGAGTCCATACTTCTATGGAAATACGACTTCATAAACATTTTAATTCCACCAAATTTGAAAGAAGTTTATTAAACAAAATGCTACCGCTAAGAGCATACACATAAGCATTAAACTTACCAGGCACGAGTCAAAATTAAAAAGAAACATACTGAATTTCTCCTAGGAATGGAAGCTGTTGTACTACTATCAACACAATAAGTGTATCAAACTGTAAAACGAGATTGCGTTTGTCTCATTAGCCCGTATCAGTGTGATAACTTAAAAGTCGATGAGACAATGATGACGCAAAGGGAATGTGCACACGACTGGTTTTAGAAAGATTTAAGCTACATAAAATTACGTAAATATCTCGTTAAGGTTTGGACAAAAGTATATTGTTATGCAAGGTTAGATTGTTTACATTCGAATCGTTTTGTTTTTAAATCGCATCGTAAAATTCCCGAAGAATTAAACTTCCCGAATAATGCATTTGCTAGCGAAATGTGTCTCAAATGTATATCACGGCCGTATCATCATACCAAGACATTAAATCGTTGCTCTGAGCTCTTAAGCGCTCCAGCATTCAGATATGGTTGTGTATCTTGATGACTATTTCTAGTTAAAAATTATTCGAGATATTTAATATTGTGTCAACATAATTATTGACTTATAAGAAAATGAGCTATCGTTTGATTTGTTTTACCGATTTAATCTGTTAGACGATTTAATGAACAATCATAAGATATGTTGCCTACTTGAGTGAATGATCAGTAACCTAATTTTCTTCAAATCTGTTTTAGAAATATCTTTATCAATCAAAGGGGCCTGTTTGAACTAATTACATTTTATATATTGTAAAACTTGTATTTGGTTGCAACGAAAATATGTCGAAATTTTATTTCCGTTTAGGTCTGATATAGTAGGGTCAATATACACTTTGACCCCCAAAATATTGCTACAAAAGGAATGTTGACTTATCCTGGTGGGGTGGAAGGTCCTTTAGAACATATCAAAAGTTTACCACAATCGGACCTCCGGAAAGTAGTTGTTTTTAAGATGACCGCAAAGATGGCCGCCAAGATGGACGCAAAGACCTATTAATTATCATAACTCTTTAACTACCCAATCAAATTTGATGAATATGGTATCTATACCTAGGTTTCAAGGGGAAAATGGCACATAATGATCATCAGACATTGTTTTAGTTTAATATAGTACACACAAATCCAAAATGGCGTAAAAAAATGGCCGCCAAGATGGCCGACAAAACCTATGTAAGACAAAATATAGCATGTAGATCTAATAGGATGGATGACGGTATTATTTTGTAAAATTTCAGACTACGTAATACAATATTATCTTCTGGATTTTTAACGCCATATGTAATATGTATGTAAATAACGTGGACAAATACAAATTGCACTGACCTGTAGACATGAATTTATGATACATGCTTTATAATGGTGTTATATTAGTCAGACTGCATCAGTACTAGTTTTGAATTAAATGAATTATTTTTTCACAACTGTTATAATCAACAACACGTGGAAATTATGCATGAACATGTACGAGTATAGATACAGGACATACATTCATAATTAAATTTTTTTGAAAAGCCAATCTGTTCTGGATAAGTCAGAAAGGAAATCCTCTAGCAACAATAACATTAGTTACCCCATACCTCCGGTTGATAGTGTACCAGAACACTTTATTCATAGATATGCAAATGCGAAATAGCATTCGATATGTTGTATTATTATTAGTTTTAATTTTATATAGTCATAAACATAATAATATTGTCCAACTTTATAAGTGGAACTATCATGTTTGTCAATTTATTTCGCCAATCAATAAGTCTCAAAATTATCCACGCTGTCCATAGGGTAATGCTGTCCAATCGCCACCACACAGATCGCCAATGGAAACCTCCAAACGTAAATCCGATACGTGCTATTCGAACAGCGACAGTACCAGCTCTATACCTCTCGTGCTTTGCAGAAAACAGCGCTGTCCGCTTTACGGACCACACTATCTGTCTAATATTACGCCAGAGCAGAATTCATTTGGGAAATACATGGATGCTATAATGTCAATAAACGTGTGTCGTGTGGCACTTGTACGCCAATTGTTTGAAATGTGCCGTTTATTAATCTATTAATTTCACGTGTAGGTGAAAACAATTAACAAAGCATTGCGTAATCGTATACAATTATATACGAAAAGTCGTTGTTCTAATGACAATATCAAGAATTGTGCTTCAGCTTCCGTAAAACATTTGAATGAAATATACATGTGTAAATGAGTAATTCCTTTCTATAATATGGTATTGTATATTTTGTATAAAGTGTGCAACATAAGTAATTTAATACATATTATAATAAAGTCGCATATAATTTGCTACTCGAGAAGCAGATGGAATTCAATATTTTTTTTTCAAATAAACATGTTCATTGTACCGATGTGATGAAGTTTGTACAGTGAAATATAGTACATTTATGGATAAACATAGTACTACAACCAACAAATCACCATGTAAAAATATCAATGCCAACATTCCGCGTGTCATTCACAAACCGGATTTATACTATCGTGTTGTGCGTCCTTTTTTCACCGGGAATTAAAGTAGTTGCGATATTTTGCTACTCATGAGCGAGTTAGTGTGACTCGCGTCTCATATGACGTCATCCGCTATGACCCGGAGACACCGACGCAAGGTAGCCGCATTTTACTTGCATGGCTTGGTCCTGTTGCATTTTCTGTGCAGTCACGTGCAATCTGCTGACGTGAAACTGGGTAAGTACATGTGTTGTTATACATTCATTTTGAATATTCGCATGTTTGTCATTGTATTCCTTTCAATTTCTGAGATATATTGGCTTACATTTCTGTATCGTTGCCAATCGATGTGTTGTGAAGATTTGAATAAGTTATCGCAATTGTAAACAGGTTGATGTTGATGAGTCTATGATATTTAAATGTATGTCTGCGCTTTTGCAGTGATATTAATCAACATCATTAACGCCGTTTTTGTATTTTCTTTATTTGTATAATTATATAAATATTTAGTGTGTTTTTTTTTTTAAATATCATATATAGTCCTAAAGACCATATTTTACTTGCTTAACTTCTTGTTTGCAATTGCCAAAATCTGAATACGACATAGAAATATTAACCAAAACCCTCTTTGCGCTAAGAACTGTTTGCGAAGATTGTTTATACACTGTTTATTGTTTCGTGACATACGTGTTAATTACCAGATTATCAGAACGCGCAACATAACAATCTCCCTCCGCACTATTTGGGGACCTAGCATGTACAGTTATCACCAATTGTGCGCCTAATTTCCCCGCACATAGTACGAGGCGACTGAATCAACAGCAACTTTAATGCATCCAGTAAACGCGATCTCTATACTCTCGGGAATGACACGACACGCTGCATTGCGAGTTAACATCTGAATAATATAGTGATTACGAGTTACATAGGATATACATATTTACTAAATGCACTAGGTTGTTTGATTTAAACAGTGCATTTTCAGTTCTCAACACATCATTATAAAGCTAATTGTGTACAAATGTCGCAACTGGCTAACATATTATCTACTTTTTTGCGTGTGAAACGTTTTGTATTATAATGCAGTTGTTTATAACATAAAACAACACAATCGGAGGCAAAACCTAATAAAATACTAATAGTAATAATCAACAACACTGACAAATGCAACACGTTATCATGCTTTGCATAAAATATCTCGTTATCATTCGATGAACGCACTGGTATTGTCGTTAAAATTGTTTAACTTAACGTATGTAATTTCCTACGTTTCGTTTCAATTGCAGTACTTGTTGTTTTAGTATAGAATATGTAATTTCCGTAGATGATCTTTTTTTTTCAAGTCGTAATAACGGGCAATGAAATATTTAATATTTGAAAAACGGGTTTGATTTCATCGTGCCAAACAAGGTAATTTGCATACCCATCTTACACATAGTCTATATGTTTTTTTATTATTTAACGATTTTCTGTTAAATAGTCCCCAATGGTGATGTTTTTCCCCGGATGTTGTAGTTTGTTGCATTATTGAATATAAATTGTTAACTTGATGCCGACAATTGACGAGAAAAAGCATTTTCATTGTTCTAAATGTCCTGACTTTAAACACGATTAAACCCAATATATTGCGTTAAAAATATATTGAATTACTAAATGTTGACCCATTAGAACCATTACCAGCCTTGAAAAGGCTTTTGGGTGAGAGTTTGATGTAATCCATTAATAGCCCTTTAAATCCAATATAACAGAGTAAACATCTGCCAAGAGCATTCTTTCCAATACAATACATTCGCCAGATGAAAATAGTCCCGCGCAAGAGGTGATAATGCATTAATGCAATTGAAAAGCCTCACGGATGGCTATGAAAACAGTTGAAGGAACGTTCACATTAAACAAAATGAGTATATTTGTTTTGCCGCATTGGATAATAGTCAATTTGTCCAGTTACTTTTCGGAAGTTTGCAGTCAACCATTTAAATTGGTTGCACTCATGCATAGTCCTGAAACATTCGATAAGATGCAAGCGGTACAAACTACATGTTAAGCGTGCGAACTTGCAAATGTCCATAAGTACAAGAGTAAAGTCAGTTTATACTTCCAGAATTTCTTTCTGTAATTTCCTAAATATATATTTGTACGCTGATGAGATACGGACGACCTCCGTGCTTCCATTGGTCACAAGGAATTTAATGTTCTTATTAAGACATGATGTTTCAATGTAAATATTAAAATTATACTTTATATGTAAGAATTTAGCGCAAAGAAGAATGACTAGTTAAAAAAACTACATAATGTTTTATAACAAACACTCGAGAAATGTACTCATGTATAGCTCACGGGCAATATACATACAGATTAATGTACCGTAAAACACGATAATGTGAGAAATTGTTACAGCTGGTACATGTATAATACGTTCGACCAAGTTAATTATTTGTTTTGATTTTCGTATGACGTGTCTTTCTGTGTTTATCTGTTATGATGTGAGCTTTGCACAACATAAGCATGATATTTTCTTTGATGTTAGGATATTGGCCAATACAGAAGAATATAGTTTCGGATTGTTCAGGTGAGCTGTCTGAAACAAGTGATATTTCACTGTAATCTTATTATTTGGAGATATGTCAAGAGAGGTAGCCTACTAAACCATTTTCCATTGATAAGTGTAAGTGACGTTATACCTACAAGAACAGTCAATGTTTAAGTAAACGTTAGGTTTCATTCTAGAATATCCAATGGTTAGATGAATATCAAGCAACTTATCAGGAAAATCACAGTTGTGTTGCGCTTTATGACACTCTAAATTTCTGGTTTAGTAGATTAGTCGATGTTTAATTGTTTGTTTTTGCAGTGCTTTATCCTGCTTCTAATTAATCTCTATGCACTAATGAACATTTTTGCATAGCAGACTTCTATAATGACATTCAATTACAGTGTATTGAACATTCCTAATAATATGAAATTTTGTTTTACCTCACAATGTATCGTGAATGTGTATAGTGCATTGGTGACAACAAGTACTCTAGTTTCCACAGGTTACAACGCATTTCCTGAACATATATGCCGGTTTTAAACAGCTTATTAACCCGTCTGCTTAATTGTGCTGGTATTCAACCTTATGTTAAATTTATTTATTTATATTCATTTATCACATTTATAATTATTTTAAGACATGAATTCACTTTTGTTTAATAATATAATAAGTAAACTCTTTCACTGGGCGCCTTTGGATGGAAAGAAATCAATGTAAAATAGAAATATGTGCCATGAACGATCTTGCTTGTTATGTATATGTTTATTATAATAATGTATAAATACAATACAAACTAAAATTAACATAATGCTGGAAACAAGGACTCCGGATATAAACACATATTGAGACTGCATTCTTATCATATAACTGTGAAGAACGACACGATACTATAATCATGAATGGTTGATCATGTCTCGGCTATATATGACATAGATATATATGCATGTAATTGATTTGCATTGACAAGGTAGTCATAACGTTTAAAGTGTAGCTACGAGAACAAGTGTACATACTCTGGACATAGATATCGAAATTTCCATCATGTTCCGTAGTTAATTAATTATGAACCCACTTCAAGTCTGCTCGCATAATAACACTAACAATTAATAATTGCACATATATGAGAACTGCACAAAGACAATAAATATGTAACAATAGCGTGTCGATGCGGTCCAAAATGTAGTATTGTAATTGCATTTCAATATAAACACTATCGTAAACTTGCCTTAGAAACACGACCTCCTGCATTATTCATTTGATTCAATGATTTTCATATGCATACTGTGTGTACCATTAGGACCATACATCAAGACATTGCAAATGTTGCCGAAGGTTCAGAAATACTCGATTAAATAGGAATTGCATTATGCGAATGAATATTTTATACTATTTAGAAAGAAATAAACCAATATAAAAAATACAGTCTATGTAAACATTTTTTTTGTCATTACTCAATCCAAATAATGTGTGCCAAAACAACAACACAAATATCCGTTTATTTTGTGTTTTCAATTTTAAATTAACACATTAAATTAATTATATACATGCAAATACATTTTGATGAAAGCTTATATCACTACGATGTATATAAGAGATAAATGTTATCATCTCTACGAGATATATAGGAGATAAATGTTATTATAACGACAAGGTATATTGGAGATACATGTTATCATCACTGCGAAGTATATATCATATAATGGTAACTATATCACAATAATTTGTATTCATATTCAATTGTCTTTCCATTTTTTTTCTAGTTATACGATGGTTTGTTCCCTATTTGATTGGATTGGATAATAATCATGTTGATTAAAACACTCAAAAGTACTGATTTTAATTCTAATATAGTATTTACAGTGCCTTATTATAGATATAACAAAATTACATTAACAGAATAAAGAATACCCGTTCGCAAGTCAAAATTGGACGTTATGGATATAAATCAGTTATTGTTTTTTTTTCCCAATAATTGTGTAAGTATGGCAATTTATCTTAAACGGGAATTGTGTACTATTTATCTGCTATATATTGCCATAAATACATATGATATTGATTTATATTGACATTCATAATGGCGTCTCGCGAAGAGAGCAATTGCATTGACCATTGATAAGAAAAACAAAATTCCCATAATGTTATGTGATGAACTAATTTATATAACCACGTCAAGTCTGTTCGCGTAATAACTCTTACAAAAGCCCATTAAGCATATAACAGGTAATGATGAGACATATATGCATTGGAAACTGTATAACACTATTTGCCTCAATTGTGGCTTTAAACATTACCCAAATGCAGTCGTGTAATCGTGTATGTTTTGTTTCATTATACACCTTATCTTAATCCTGTGCGAAGAATATTTATACAAATTGCGTTTTAATTGCGTTTTTGACATATCTGGCATATGCCAATAACAGTACGAAACCTTTGAAGCACAGCAAGACGTCATCGCATCAATTCCATGTAATGGCAAAACAAATCAACCTTACAATCGTGCTAGTTGTGTTTCTCTCATACAAGAAATCTAAGAACAAGAGCACTATGATTTGCTACATGTTTGCTTTTACCTTTTCTACCTTTGAACTTATGTCTTGCAATCATAAGAATGATATACAACCTTAGTACATACAGACACATTAACAAACACAACGCTTTTATGACAATAAGGTAATTTATATAATTATAATCACACCGTAACGTGTTTTAAGCACCATGAACTCATAAGTTTCATAATTTACGTTCAATGTTTATAACGCTATTCTGACATTGTGATTGTTTTGTTTTTGAAGATAATTTTAACAGTTGGAGAAACTAAGAGCCATACGTTTAAGTTATTCAAGAAACACGTGTGAATTAACTTCGTCATGCACATGAGCACCTATATATCGCCAACGCTTCGTGTTCATGACTGCTAATGATACAACACGCTTAGTCAAGACGACCTACTTTTGTTTTCCGACAGCAGTACACGAACATGTTACAACTGGACTTTAGTTCGTGAAAGATATCCCCGTTTCATAGGTATATTCACATGCAACGTAAACAAGATAAAATACAACTGACGAATTCCTGTAAGAAACTTGGTGCATGCAAATGAGCACGGACTGCCTATGCTCCAAGAACTTCCCGATCATCTTACTAAGTAGGTTAGATTTAGCACGCAACGGCTCCATATACACTCGCTAAAATCACTTTGTATGAACAATATTTGTAAATCCACAAACAACGGATATGATATATGTAATAGGATGAAGGCTATATCAAGATAAGGATTTTCGGCTAGTTGAAATGTGTGTGTCTGCAAACGCGCATACTTAATTTTCAAAATTAGTCTAGCCATATAGTCTATTTATAAGTATATAAAGTTGGTTAAAAACAACATAGGCTAAAGTTACAATTAAATGACATTACAATTTATGACAAGTATGGACATATTATCATTGTTTATTTGTGGTTATTGTGCAATCAGTCAAAAGAAACTAAAAAAAACAAACATTTTGTTGATCGATTTGTCCAGACAATTTTGGATATATTACAATGCTATTTACTACGACGCCCCGCTTACAACTTATTTAATAAATACAGTTCCTCAGATCTCAAAGGATGGAGACTTTGCATTGAACCGTATGTTGAGACAAGTGTATACATTCCCAACTGAAAGACCTGTCTTTACAAGCTCCGTTTAGAAGCACATCTTACTGGGAAATCCATTACTTATTTTCCGGTGTTTCATCGGGTTCATGATGTGTGTTATCTTCCATGCAGTACTGACTGATTTAACAAAATGTTTCTTGTTTAATAGCGCGTGAAATTGTCAAATTAGCGTATTACAAGAATTGCCTTAGTACACCTGTACACAATTGGAAGAATGTACACATTTGAATGTTGCAAAACACAATTCGGTGGCATTGGGATACTTGTCGAACTTCACAAAATAAAATTAAATCACAACAAATATGCATGAAAGTATGGTTATAAATTAATTACATTTTTCTGTAACTCATTATCTGATAAGCACGTTTGTGTCTTTGATAATATGTTCCGATCAGTACATATATTTGATTGAAGCATTGTCGGAAATCAACTTCGTTCACTGAGCTACGAATAACAAATATTCAAACCGAACGGATTAGCGGGTATATGCTGTTGTAATAACAATGGTGGTGTCGCCACTAATGTGTTTTTCAGAAAACTTGCTTTGTAACAAATATTCTTTTAATTACTGTGTATTCTAGAATGTTTCAAAGGTCTCGTTCGGTGTTTATTCTTTACATATTATGTTCGTTGAATCTATCTTTTCAAACAATGGTATTCTATATTCTGACGTTTCTTATTTGCATAACTAAAACATACTGCTTTCTTATCTCCAAGGTAAGTGTTTTGATTAATCGAACCCTCTCCAAGGTAATAATCGATAATAACGGAAACATTTTGAGCAAAGGTTAAATTCAATTTAAATAATATACCAAATACATATGTGTATAAAGTATTCTATTAATATCTCATTCACGATTCATGATAATCATGACAATTGTTTAACTAAACAACATACATTTTCAAATATTTTATATAATTATGTTATTGATTGAGCCTTGTTATATTTAAATCAGTACATTATTTAGACAATTATTCGAGCGTTTTATCGCAATTGAAATGTGCATGCATGTTAGTCCGATTTCGGTTCAGCTCAAGACATGCAAAACTTGCAATGTACTTAACCTAATAACCAACGTTCACATAAGAGCTAAATAAATATATATGCTTTTAGGACGTCATTAAACGATGAGTTAAACGGTATAACCTCTCTTTTTTAATCGTACCGTCAACCTTGTTTTCGTCATTTCAAACAGCCAAACAAAGCTTTAATGCGTGTTAAGGAAAGATAGAAACATGTTTCAATTCACAAGCAAAGTTACTAATGCATGTTGCATGTATGTAGAGTAATTGATGAGTTTAACCGCAAACGATGAATGGGTTATTTCCAGTATTCATTATCTGCTTCTTAACGTTTAAATGCGTGCATTCGGTACACAAAAACTAAGGGAAAATGATAAACAGCTTATAACAAGTGTCTGATAGTATGACATATTTGCTGAACAAATATTGTTATAAGTGTTAATATAGGTATGGGTAATCAAATTAACACAAGTGTTATGTGTGAGGTTCTTTTGAGCCTAGGTATATTGTTTCTCTGTTTTGACATTCACATATACATACGTTAAGATGCATATTTGTAGATCATACATATTCGATGATTGATTCGCGGAATATGTCGTCTCTTTCAAAACAGACACTTTTATTTCATTCCAAACCTTTCTCAACACGTTTTAGAGTATTACTACTCATGCATAATTCATTTCCTCTTATAATCGTAGAGGCATACGAATCTTAGTGTCACAATAACATCAAAAGAAATAAAAGTGCCCTATGGATATTTTATTCTCCAATCAGGTCTCAAATCAAGCTGTGGTTTGTCGGGTGTGTTATTAGAATTGTATAGTAGTTTCTGAAAAATCTATTCTATTATCCACAACACTGAATACATACAATTTTGTTTATATGTGTTTTACATATTTTTGACATAGAATGGTGATATGTTCAACTGGAAATATAGTCATTATTATGTTTACATGAATGGAACTATTGTTATATAGTAATCTACAAGTGCAATCAAGTGTTTCAAAGTTTGCGTACGAAGATATGTATGCACGTAGGGAAACAATGTAGAGCATTTTCGTTAACCACATAAATGTTCTTGTTCGCTACTGTCGTTTGTTTGAAGAAAGTATACGCATGCAAGGCAATTCTGAAATGCTGATCAGCAGTAACCTTGGATTAAGTACACTCGAGGATCCCGCTGGCTCTGAGCATTTTGTTTGGTGAACGTCTGCTCATTGACAAGTCTAGTGGTTTGTAATCTGTGTGACATGTTTCACAACACAAATATTTTTTGAGCTGTCACACTGTCCTATAATCGATTCGCTAGTCTGTCTGAATAATTATGTTGTTTAATGCAAAATGATAAACATTTGTCTGCAAAGTTTAACGATTATTGTGTAAAATGCAATTGCTTAAATGAGCTTTATAATTGAATAAATAAAACAGACCAGCGACAGCTTTATCGCATTACAATAACAGCATTCGGCTCCGGGTCTATCAACTTTTTTGGGCTGACTGATCGGTCACTTTTTCTCAAGGAGGCACTCTCTGTTCTGAATAATGTTAATATGTTTTGCAAGCAATATCAGCGGGTTGCTTTAGTTTCTTTTCCGTCAATTCCTTTTGTAGTAGTTATGTTATTATCTGTTTAAAACGTGATATTGCTATCGAAATAGGCTTTGTAACACACTTTGAGAATATTATTCAAAGTGAGCAAATACTTTTAAGCAAGAAGTAAACAATTTACTAGAGTATAATGTTGTTCGTTTTGAAACGCTATATGTATTATGCTTTTACCGTATTGCAATTCGTATCCCACGGAGTTGTTTTTTAAATCATATTTCTGCTCCAGCCATTAGCTTTATAGTTGTAGAAATGTTTGAGTGCTCTAACTAGTACCACAGATGAACCAAAACAGTCAATGAATTCCCAGTAGGGATAACATCATTAAGACATCTCAAACGGTAAATATAATATCAACAGCTTTCAACCGTCTGTAATGGCTGCACGAAAAGCAAAACAGATCGTCGATTCAATTGGTTTCATCTTTACTCTTGTACAGATACGTAAAACATTTTACCTAACCAGTAATAACTATAATATTATATCATTTTAGTTCTGTAGTTCAATTGTGCAGCTTTACCAAGAATATATTTACAAAAACGTTGTACAATACAATTGTAATGTCGGGACGTTTGATTATTGTATTGCGACTTTCAGATGCTTCTGAAAACACTTAATAGGATTGAATCTCACTGAATATGATCATGACATAACCCTTTCATCGCACAGAGTCGGTTAAAGGACAGGCGTGATAATACAGACACGATTGAGAAACAGAGAGAGTTGGCAATAGTAGGTAACAACCGTATAACACAAAAAGTTTCCGTAGAGTTAAACGTCATTTCCTAACTTAATATACAATAGTGCAACCCAGATATTGTGTATTAGTATAACATTATGTTATTTGTCGAACGCCATTAAAAAAATCGTTCTGGTTAAAACTCTCACCATTTTATGAACACATACAAAGTCATGATGGCGATAACATCTTGCTTTTTCGCGATTGTAATATTCGTCTCAGCTTTCCGTAACTATATTAATGTATTTCCCCGCTGCAAATTAAATTGCAAAAGCGTGTCTAAATTTGGCAGTATAATAAGGCTCATAATTTGTTTCGGTACAGCACGCTTTTTTCTGGTAAATTAAACATGTAAATAATCTCGTTCATATCCCATAGTGAATTAACAGCATATGTTGATATGCACCTAAAACAACAGTATACAGGCTTCTACAAATGCGAATCAGATTTGCATAAAGAGTCTGCACTTTTAGTCATGCATTGTACTTGGGCATAACTTGCTATCGGTTAAGCCTTTTCAAGTGTCTCATACAAATGAACGCGGAATGTTATTGTGATTTTTCAAAGCACACATGGTTATTCAGTTGATGCTATTTGTTTACGGTAATAAATTATAAGTTAAGGCTCTGTCACAATGTGGCGTTTTGAGCTTTCAGATCGGGCGAGTTATAACCAACTATAGAGTGGACAAGTTGGTCTCAGCATTGTTTCAAGGCGACATGTGTTCGAGTTCTCTTTAATATTGCTATGACAATGATACGAAGCAGGTATGATAATTCCATTTTTATCACGAACTTAGCCAAGAAATATACGGTATTAGTACGAGTTGCGAATGAACGAATAGTTATCTTAAAAGAGGTTCGATTGCGGACGAGCATATGTCCACAAAATCTCAGCACATTTGTGTAACGTCGTTTAACGGTAATATGCAGCGAAATGCTGTGAGAAGGGAATACATGTCTGCGAAATGAGTTAGGGAGTGCGCGAGATTCTTGCAAAACGTTTAAGAGGAGAGAAGTCGCCGAGAAGCGGATGGTATATTGAACGTTTTAAAATCTCGCCGCTAAGTGGCGAGTTATGAAAAAATAATAGAACAGCACTGCGCAATTAGACGACACGAGTTCAAAATCGGCACGACACTAAAAGAGTTCTGGGGAGTAACAACTCGCAAGAACTAGTAGCTCAAATTAACCAGAGTATGCCAGGGCATTTATTCCAGTGTGTGTTTTTTCTACTTTTCTTCTAGGCTATGTGTGAGGTTTGTCACACCTTTCAACCTGTTTAAACCCCACATTGACCGTTCCTATGCTGTGACCCCAACTTTAAACATTATTAGACGTTTGTAGAAACAATACATAGACATGTGAAGTGTGGCCATTTAAATGGTAATTTAACAAGACAACTAGTAGTCGTAAAGAAAAAGTTGTCTATACTCATATAGTTGTTTCCATATACCAGATGTGCATGTCGTTTATCAATATCGGTGCATTGTCTCATAAACCGTTTTTTTAAACCTACAAACTATTAGAGCTCATGAATAATTGATTTGCTACACAGTAGCACAATATGCCTAACGTCCTGACATTACCCAACGAAATGACAATCGCCTTTGGCTCGGAAATATTTATTCATTCCCAGTTTAAGCCGTCTAAATAAGCAAGACTACCTCTGTGCATTATACAATATTAAACAATGTAGAGCAAATACACTGAAATTCGATACTACCGTAACGTCAGACGATAACATCTTGATAAGCACTTCTTTTATTTATTTGCTTACTATTTCCGACACCACTTGAATATTATATACTTATTTTCCCAAAACATTTAGCCGCAGAATAAATTGCAGAGGATTGTCTACAGTGTAGCAGTTTAATTTGACTTCGAATCGATCTTTATTTGGGTGCAAGTTATAAAAGCCCCATGTGAAAACGACCACGAGTTAAAACGGCCCTTAACTTGTTAAAACGACAACAGTCTCAAAATAAATGTGGTTATAACGGACACTTTTTGATATTTTTTCCAATTAACAAAATCATGATATTTATTTATGCAATTTTGAATAACTTGATTGTTATACATACAATTTAGAAATAGAAAAACATAAGAATATATTTTTACTAACATGATTCCTGAAACAAATAAAGTTAATATAATGTTAAAGTAGACTCAGTAAAATAATACATATTGTAATTAGCCATAAACGCAAACACAACAACTAATTAAAAAGGCAAATACTACGTTCCAATGCAAATACAAAGTAAAGAGGCAAATACTTAGTAAAAGGACATTCTCGATGTAGATCATTACAATTAACTTGCAACTATCCTCGATCATATAATATGAGCTATTCAACCTAAATTAGAAACCAATTACCCAAATATATCTGTTTACATCTTGGTATATATATATATACACATGTATATATTTATATATCAAGATGTAAACAGATATATTTGGGTTATTGGTTTCTAATTTAGGTTATTATTTGTGCTCGATTGCCTTATGATATCCAGTGATCCAAATATGTATATGCTCCCTAAAACGAAAATCAGATGCAAAGTCATTATCGATCCACATTTACTTGCACATACACACACACGCCTGGGTTTTCATCATTCCTTAAACAGAGATCATCGTAAGCATTGTGAATAACAATTAAGCTGATGTATTTATAGCATACAGTATTGCCGCACCTTTAAGAAGGTGGCGGTGCTATTTCCTTGCAAAATGATGGCTCTGTCAATTCAAATACGAAAGAAAACAGATCAGCGATGTTGTGACTTAATAGCGTGCTTCTATTGGGCATTATGTGTGTCTGTATTAACTGTTAAAAAACGACACAATCATTTCTCATTCTCCTTTTCTAGAAATTGCCATTACAAAAATATCTTTTCTAGTACAATTAGTCCCAGCGTAATTTCAGTTGAAGACTAAATTGGTATACACTGGTTTACAATCTTTATAATTAGTATCACGGTATGCGAAATTTTGTATGACCTACATTTTCGATCAATTTTTGACATCCATTATCAACCAAAAAGATTTATGTTAGCGTATATTATCGTATGGTAATAACATTAAATTCAATTGTTACGGATCTCCCTGAGAGCGTTAATCTTGTCTCAATGTTTTCTTCAATGAAAATAATCGCATTTCATGTCTGTTCACTTCACGTATTTTGTTTGTTTTCTCAATATTTTTTTATATTTTTTTACCTTCTAAAGTTGGTAAAAAAATGTTCCTTAACTGGATTTACGTCTGAGTATGAATATGATTAAACGCGATGTGATTTATATGTCTTACTTTTTTTAACAACATATCGGCTATACAGTACTTCAGTAAATACAGTATTTAACGCGAGTTGACATATACATAAAACTATGCATATTATACGGCAATCCTAAGTTATGACATCATTTAGCTGCATTTGTAATACATGTTTGCACATATATTAAATTCAACGTACAGAACACCAAAATGATGGCAATAGCTTCCAAACACAACCTATGCTTTATCAACATTGTTTTGCGTGTGCTGCTAGCAAATTATAGTG
Organism: Dreissena rostriformis; assembly: GCA_007657795.1. Classification (NCBI taxonomy): domain Eukaryota; kingdom Metazoa; phylum Mollusca; class Bivalvia; order Myida; family Dreissenidae; genus Dreissena; species Dreissena rostriformis. The sequence goes on from VMBQ01000172.1 coordinate 307,115, forward strand.
TTAAACACGCGGTATTCGGGTGATTCTTTTTCAATAAGTAAGTGATATTATAAAAGTCAAACTTAGGCTCGGTATAACAAAACAGGTCAGGCAATCATGCATTTTCCATTAAATTAAAAGCGGAAGACGTCAAATACGTCACATAAGTCTCTTAAACAACGTTTTCATTGCGGTCGAACATCTATGAACTGCATATGGACTAATTGCTTAATGACGGTTAAAAGCAGTATCGTTTCCAATATATGTCAACTGTTTTTGCAGGAATTAGCTTACCGGATCGGTACTTATCAAGACAATATTTTGTTTACCAAGAAGAATTAAGCATTTACGTATGGACTAAGGTCTATGCAACTTGTCATACTCACATAACGATAATGATCATATAATAATAAATCAATTTAAGGTATTAGTTTGTAGTGAGTGTTTGCATTCCACGGTAAGCTAGATGTTTTGATGTAGTTTGTCAATCTAGTTTACCTCTGTGTTTTTAATATTTTGATGTTTTCGTGTTGAATGAATTAAATATATGTGTAAACCATAATTGAAATTCGTACATGCACGTGCGTTTTCAAAAAAAAGACTGAACTTTACCCAGGCGTATATGGAGAGATACACTGAGTGTACGATGGCTAAATTGCAGTTGGTGTCATATACCTATATGGGTTAACGCTGATACGCAAACAAACACATGGATATACCGTTAATCGTTTAACACATCATATATTCTGGACAATGACGCCCTTTATGACAACCAAACAACTGTTTCTGTTCCTATCAATATATCATATTGTGATATACAGGACACGAATCCATATTTCTATGGAAATACGACTTCATAAACATTTAAATTCCACCAAATTTGATAGGAGTTTATTAAACAAAATGCTACCGCTAAGTGCATAAACATAAGCATTAAACTTACCAGCCACGAGTCAAAATTCAATAGAAACATACTGAATTTCTCCTGGGAATGTAAGCTGTTGTACTAATATCAACACAATAAGTGTATCAAACTGTAAAAACGAGACTGCGTTTGTCGCATTAGCCCGTATCAGTGTGAGAACTTTGAAGTCAATTAGACAATGATGACGCAAAGGTAATGTGCACACTACTGGTTTTAGAAATATTTAAGCTACATACAATTGCGTAAATATCTCGATAAGGTTTGGACAAAAGTATATTGTTATGCAATGTTAGATTGTTTGCATTCGAATCGTTTTGCTTTTAAACCGCATCATAAAATTGCCCGATGAATTAAACTTCCCGAATAATGCATTTGCTAGCGAAATGTGTCTGAAATGTATATCACGGCCGTATCATCATATCAAGACATTAAATCGTTGCTCTGGGCTCTTAGGCGCTCCAGCATTCACATAGTGTTGTGTATCTTGATGACTATTTCTAGTTAACAATTATTCGAGACATTTTATATTTTGTCAACATAATTATTGACTTATAAGAAAATGAGCTATCGTTTGATTTGTTTTACCGATTTAATCTTTAAGACGAATTAATGAACACTCACACGATATTTTGCCTACTTGAGTGAATGAACAGTAACCTAATTTTCTTCAAATCTGTTTTAGAAATATCTGTATCGATCAAAGGGGCCTGTTTGTACTAATTACATTTTATATATTGTAAAACTTGGTATTTGGTTGCAACGAAAAGATGTCGAAATTATATCTCCGTTTAGGTCTGCAATGCGGTCATTGTCCGTTAGAAACAAGCCATGTTAGTGTTCTAGACATGACACCATTAGTATGTGTTGTCCCACGAGATATGACGGGTTTGTTCTTCTAATCTGGTATGCGTGAAATACGATAATGTAGGCGTGTGGTTAAACTCCCTAGTAGGTTGTTTGTTGCAAGGGTAATGTTGTTACCTAGCGACCGTGTGAAACTTATCAATAACAATAAAATTACTGTTCTGATCAGGGAATACTTTATATGTATAATTGATATTTTATAGATATTGATAAATTATGTTTGTACTAAGTCTTACAGGAGTCTGAACATTCGATCATTCGGTAAAAGCAACGAACTAACATTTGGACTCTATCAAATAGAAAATGCGCTCTCCTACGATAACGGGCAGAGAATACTTGGTTAGTGTTCAATACAGTGCGTGTTCATGACTGCTAATGAGAAAGCATGTTACTACTTGGTATCCTAGATAATCAGAGTACACAGCATAATGATATGTAAAATAGTTCATTAGTTAAGTGGATACTTCATTTGAACAGCTGACGAGTTTGAAGTTAACAAAAAATAGACAAATAAAATCACATTGTTTTTCAGGTTGATTACACGGCGCACATGGCGAATATGATTTTGTTTGTACACAAACCAATTAATGGCAAGGGTATTATTTTCTCTAACAATGTTGTGTTAACATTTCTATTATTTGTTAAAAAAAATAAGTTCAAAATCCAGTGGAAACTGTGTTAAAAAGGAGCAGTGGATCATCTTTTAAACGGATATATAGTGAACAATGCACCAAACATGATCAACATTCGTGTGTGTGCATACTGCATGGGGCAACAATTCCACTGGTTATAAAACACATTTCAGATGTCGGAAAAGGTATTGCCCTGTAAATTAAGTCAAATAAAGTGTCAGTCGCTTCAATTCACTGCCAATTGTCTGTTTACTCGTCGAAATTGTTGAGGTCGTCAATGGTTAGTTTCTATAATGTCGCGCGACTCGGCCATTTTGTGTAAGTCACCTCTCGGTTACTTGTACTTACCCACCTAGAGAAGCAGGGTATGTTTTAACTGGGTTATAACCGATCGGTATAACTTACCAAATTATATACTAACGCTTACCGACAGTAACCAACAAGTTACCGACTTTTAACCGCCGGTATGTGGTTAACCGCCGGTTTAACTGTTTTTACAATCGGGTGCAGTAGTATAGCTAATGAATAATTGATTTGCTTCACAGAAGCACGATATGCATAACGTCCTGACATTACCCTACGATATAACAATCGCCTTTGGCTCGGACATATTTATACATTCCCAGTTTGAGTAGTCTTAATAAGTAAGACTAACGCTTTACATAATACAAGATTAAACAATGTACAACAAATACACTAAAAAGCGAAACTACCGTAATGCAACCCCATGACATTGTTTTCATTTTGTCTCATCTCCATAACAACATTATTGATATTGGCATTTCTTGCGCGATCTAGATATTAACTCCAAAATACAAGGGATGCTATGTTTGGAATTATTTTATTAAAAATGTAATTGTTAAATACAATCAACACATTTTATAAAAAATGAAGATCCGCTTATTATAAGGTTTTGTTTTGTGTTTTACATACTTCATATTTACAATGTTGTACATCACTAGTTTATATATTAATGCACTGATTACTAAAGTATTTTGTATAGCCACATAACAAATCCCTTACAGTGACATTGACATTTAATATGCTCACACGAGAACCACCTATATATTTTTCCATTATCTGTTGGATTACATTGAAAGCTAATACAGATGTTTATGTGACTTTGCCATGGTTATTAAATAAGACAATCATACGTTTTTCACGCATATAAACTTGGTTATTTGTTCTAAGAGAAAGCGTTTGTTGAGATTGAATCAGTATGTATATATTTAAAGCACCGTCACTTTTTCTGTTTTATGCGCACGCATGTGTTTTCTAGCCCGAACATTCTCTGTTACGAGGATTCTTGATACGTGTGTTATATTTGCTTTTTATGTACGTCACCAGGTGAAACTCGTTAAGGCTTTCCGTATTCTGAGTGGCTATCAATACTTATTTCCACAAAGATTTTAAATATGAAGAAATTGCAGGACTGTCTAAGACTTAAACTTTTAATTCAGATCCGAATATATTTTGAGATGAAATACGTAGTTTTAGTATCTGATTAATGTTATCTTCTATTATGATCTACTTTAAAAAATCAATCAATATATTAAAACAATTACAATACAACACCAACACAAGCTTGATCGGATAAATAGCCGAAATTTAAATGCAAAACACGACAATTCAAATACACAAAACAAAATTCTCCAGAGCGAAAAAGACACTGTTGATGACAAATAAATCCAATTACCTAGCATAAGGCAAGTACATGTATTATTAACAAATAATATCCATACAACCCCACACGACTAGAATGACGCATGCAATGCAAAAATCTATTTTACTTAAGACGTGACGAATTCAAGCCATGTAAAAGACTGCCATCGATATCAAATTCAGTTCTTCAGTCAACATCGTAATACAATATAAATGCGAACAAGTAATGGCAAATCCGAAATGCATTATAATCACTTGTATGGAATATCACTACTCCTTTACCTTAGATCCCGCTATCGATTTCGGATAACAATGAAAGTGAGAAGAGTTGCCTTGCAGATGAGCTTATGATGTCAATGAGGTATGGTAAGCACTACTTTACATGCTCAATATTTAAAGAGAAAAGCTGTTTAGAGACAGGGTAATGCATTTTTAAATGATGGATCCGTCAATTCAATTACATATATAAACAAATCATAGGTGTCCCATTTGACTGGATAATATGTTCCTTGTTTGTATAGTGTTTGCCTGCATTTACTGTGACAGTAACGACTACAAAGTTGTCTCAACTTAAATCGCTTGCAACATCACTAATTACGAAATGACCATGTATGGTGTTTTAATAATGGTTAATAACGATTGCAACATGCATTCTTATCCGTGTCCAAATTCAGGTTTTAGTGTTTCCCTGATTAAGAAATGACCATGTACATTGCCTTTTTATTTGTTATATATTTCTAACAATGATCATGCAGTTCTAGTGTAACACTCAATGCGGGTGATTTAGACAATTTGACATTTATATTACTGCAAAGAAAACCTTATCTTAAACCTTTGAAAATACATCATAAAAGTGTGCTGATCGCTTCGTTTGAGTATCTGTTTTTCATTTATGTACTTATGTCAATGATGAAATATATTATATACTGTTTAACGGATGTAAATTAATGAGTTTGCGTACTCATGTACAGTTACCGTTTTTTTAAAGACTAACTTTCCCATTTAAACACTGTATTCTCAAATATAGTTGATGGATTATCACGTGGAGGGGGCTGCAGATAGATTGGGTAATTAGTTGTATATGTATGACTAACATCGTCCTCTTGGCCATTAAATGTTTGGCAAACGGATGTGTTGTTTCTCAGCTTTCATAAAACCTGTTTATTTCATGTCCTAAAATAATAAAACAAGATATATATCATCATTTAATTTACCCTAAGGGGAACAGGGAAATATAAGATTGAATTTAATGTTCTTATGTTTGGAGATTCAGTTAAAAATAATATGGTTGTAGATTCTTTTCAAGTCTTCATTTCTGTTGTTTTGCTAAAGTTAAAAACTCTATATAAATACCTAAACAGCTACTATACTCGACGTTATATATACAATGTTCAAATGAATTAATGTGGACCTCTATTAATTTCATTTTGGAACTTACAGTTCGTATTAAGTGTGCCAAACATTCAAATGAACATAAAGATGTATAATACAAATTAATGACAAACATGTTAGTCGACCCAAATATGATTCTTCAACATATCTTAGGGTTAATATTCATATTTATAGTATAATAAGTGTTTCATAAAATCCCAATCCACAATACGCGAACATTTCATTTACAAACAGTGGTGCTATATAATTTGCTTTACGTATTAGTTTAATACATTACGAGGATAGAACAATTTACCGCAACATCCTTGTACATTTTGTAATACATAACATACAATAAGTTCTCCTAATTTGTCTCTGCAATAAACACGTGTACTCACCGATTGATACTTCTCTTGTGAGGTCCACTAAGTACTTACAGAATGTACATGACTATAACTTGTATAAGATAATTTGACTATGTTCTGCACGAGAAAGCCTACAGTCTTCGTAAATTTTTAATACAGTACATTATAACTTTTTATGGGCATCAAAAAAAATATTTTGTTATTATGCATGGATTTAAAACTGGGTATATGGAATAATCTACGCAATATGTTTGATGTATTGACTTACCCTGAATCTAGATTTTACAGTGAACTCGTTTGCCGATTTATTAGGTTATTTAACTTGGTTCGAAGAGAAAATTGTAAATAATAAATATAACAAAATTGCAAGATTATTTGAATCCGTCAAGTTCTGAATGTACTCAATGTTTAAATTATGTATAAAGTACATTTTCCCATCAATGTACATGAGAGTGAAATGGCTCATGTTATAACGTCGATAATTAACAAATTAATCAGAAACATAGTTGTTATTACAGAATGTCATGTCAAATCGTTAAGTTATTTTGTGGGAGAAAACAGGTCAGTTAATTATTGAGGTATGTTAATGTTTGTGTGTGTTACATGTTTAACGTAAAAAATACGAACGGTTGGGAAAAGTTGTTGAATCAATGTATTAATTCAGCATATGCAAAGAGTTTTATTTAAAATTAATAACTGTTCACACTTCCATTATATTATATAATTTAAAACCAAGAATGTGTTTTGTTCCATTTGAAATAAATAGTAACATCCCTGGCTTTTTTTTTTTATTTTTGTTAAACAAATATAAGACTAGAAAATCGGAAAAAAACATGAACGAATCGATTTCAGAAACGTACGTTAAGAAGTTTCAAACTTGCTGTTTATCATTCTCGCTGGTTTTTAAAACGTTATATTTAGCTACATAAACGCATTCGTTACTTATAAGACGTTTTGAATAAATAACAATTTTCCTTTAAATGATTTAAAACACTGCGTATATTTTCGTTAGTGTTTGTTATTCTTTACGATTGATTGATATACGTTTGGCAAAATATCATAAACAGTATATAGTATCGTATCAGGAATTAATGTCATTGTATTCGAAGGAAATGTGTCCAGTCCATAGCTAGAAACGGTGTTGCGTTCGCAAATGTCAATGCAATTACATATATTTATAACATTTCGAAATGATGAAAACAACATGCAACTTTCTATTCTGCGTTATCAGACTCATTAAGCTAATAGTTATTTTCCTCTCCTGACGAAGCTGACAGTTTGAGTTTCACTTTAACATGTATCGACATGCTTAATAATCATATAGTATTTCTAACATATTATGTAAAAATAAAAAAAACAACAACGAAAAACCAGTATGTTGTGGATGATATCAATGAATTCTGACATGTGGTTTTCACACGCGTCAATTATAGCTTTTCTTTTTGATATCGATCGGTGGAAACGTTTAGGGAAATTTGTTTTTATGTCACAATTGTTCAAATGTGTATGTCATTTTCTAATGTGCAATACATAAAACGATTTGACAATCAAAGTAATGAAAATGTTTGTGAGTTATTTTCTAACAAAAAATCCAGAGAATCTGAATAAAAACACGAATGACAGTCTCCATATTTGCTATTTGTAATAACGACTCCACTTCGAATAACTAAGATCGGATTACTAAATATTAATTGCATTAGACAACCAAAACGAAATGTCAATTTGTGGGAGTAATGTTATTGATCTGTTCTCACTTGGTGATTGAACCAGTTGCATATAACTTTCCAGATTAATGCATTGCTGTTCAGAAATATAATGAGCCAATTGGGAGTTCGCATGCAATGCTTAAGAGAACGTACTGATGAAATTGCGTGTCAAATGTTGAATATAATTGAGGTTGTAGCCTGTGTGACTCAATTGTAACCAAATGCGTCACTTGCTATTCTGTGTCTGTAATTGTATCAATCAAACTACCTTTCACAATTTATTATGTTGTATGTATGCATTTATTTTGACCTTGCAGTCAAGGATAACCCATGAAAGTGCAAGCACTTATTTCCAATGGGGCGATACACGCGAGAATTACCTGGGTTTCATACCAGTACATCTCTAGTTGGATGGGAAACACTTGAAGCATTTCGGAAATTTTCAGTGCCCCGGCCAGGGTTTGAACCCACGACCGCTGGAATGGTAGACCAGTGTTTAACCACTCGACTACCGACCACCCTATGTTAAAAATGATATTCCTAAAAACACAATACTGTCATAGTGACTGTTTTACATGATCTATTAAAAAGATACATAACCTAACAATTTACAAAAAAAAGGTGTTCGTATTTACAGTATCGTCGAATAGTATATCGTCTTTGTTTTCAGTACAAAAATGGAATTGTTGTTTTCAATGTTGTTTATCATATATAAGCCCTTGTAAGATTCTTCACGCCAAATGTGTATATTGTTAAAGGCCGTAAATATACATTGAGCTATTGTTTGCAAAAAAGAGGTAATGTTATGCCGTATATTTACTCATATAATTAGTCGAAACTGCATATGTGATTCATCTGATTTCAATTAACAACTGATAATAATTGTACGTGCATATCGTGTATGCAAAAAGCAGAATATATATTGCATTTTTACGATTCAATAAAAAATAATATATTTAAATCAATGATTGAAAAATGTTTCTAATCATGTTTTTAGTGGACACACACCAGCTAATCAATGACATTATTCTTACAAATACTGGCGATGTGTTGCGACTCACTTTCACCGACATTGCCCCCAAGCCAGTTATCAAAACAATATATGTCCTCATTGCCCAAACGATTTTAAATCTAATTAAATGTTGACAGTTTTTGCCAGAAGTTTTCTTAGAAAACAGATATACCTATTATATGCAAGGTTTCACAGAAAGGAACAGCTAATTAAAAATAATAATATGGTGTATTTGCGGATACAGTTTATTAAAGACTTGTAAACCCGCCTTTATTCTAATTCATACCATGATGCATAGATATCGTTACTTCTCTTCCTGGTGGGCATGTTTTTCATTTAATCCAAATACTTATTCATCAAATTCACAGCAACACAACATATTAACACGCGCAACATGTAATTATATTTCAAACGAGGAAAACATGTTTTTGGTGGTTGAGACAAGTTGTCAAGGATTCCGGAATTCTTACTCGCATCTCGGTTGACTTTTGCCAATATATTTGTGTATCACTTAACGGCTGTAATGAACACGGTTTTGGTAGTAATACAATTGATTGGCATTAGCGTTAACAAAATGGCGTTCAACAGTTAAGCTTATGTCTATTTTTTTCTCTTTTCATATGCCGCTTCTTGCTGACACATCACCATCATAGGTAAGTGATGCATGTATAGATCCGATAAGCAGTGTATAGTGTGTTGTGGTTTGTATATTTATATATTCAGTATTCCATCTTGATTGTGCAATGCCCATGTAGTTCTGAAATGGTGCTGTGTACCAGATATATGAAAATGCCTACACAGTTTATAAACGTATAATAGCTGTAATACACACAAATAATGTTACTTGTTTCTCAAAGTTTTTGATTTCGATTTGAGCAAGATCGATTAATTTGTCATCTTCGAATGTTTTGTCACTATATCGTTTTAATATATTCACAACCAACAGACAAATTCACTTTTAAACGATCGATGTTAAACTATATCCTCCGTTTTGTAGTTTTTTTCTTAAAATGTTCAAGCTTGTAACCTTAAGCGAGAAAACACAGTATGTCATTAACTAATTCAAGTTTACACGTTTTGTCTTCCAATGTATTTGATTTTCAATGCCAGGATAACACTTCAAATGTATGTGTTCGTCTATAAAACAAGACAGACAATTATTAGTTTTATTCGTATGGTGATTTAAATAGTGCATAAATACTTCGTTACATTTGACTGGAAAAATGTACGACTATTTATATTATTAAAAATAGTATTTGTCAAGAACAATTATTGAACTTATACGACCCAATTCATAAACTAAAATGGATATCCATACGCTGATAGTTAACGTTGTTATTTCATGAAAGTCTCCAAACAGAAGAAGATTGATTGGAAAAATGCAATAATCGGTTTTGTAAAAAACTACAACGCAGTTTCATCATTGCCAAAGTTTAATGGTTTCATCAATACTTAATATACTGCAATCTGTAAGCTATCAAGTGCATCAATGTACAACCTAATAATTCATTACCAACAAACAAATGTACGCAAAATACCATTTTTGCGTTCGCTTAATGTCGACAGGAATATTGTATGATAAGCAAACATAAAACAAACGCGTGCTAATTTTGTGTCTACAACATTTTATATTTTGAAAGGCGATGTACAATTTAGAACGCATATTACATACTGTTTACTATCATACTAATTAAAAAACCACAAGTGCCGAAGATGGCAGCGGTTTGAATAAACTGGACAACTTATATTACTTATGCCAGTCAACCCACACTCCATAAACTAAAATGGATAGCTATAATTGATAATTGTTCTTCCATGGACGTCCACAAGAAGAACAAGATTGGAAAAATGCAATTATCGGTTCTGTAAGAATCTACAACGCAGTTTCATCATTGCCAAAGTCTAATGTTTTCATCAATATTTAATATACCGCAATCAATATTTAATATAATGCAATCTGCAAGCTATCGTGTTCATTAATCGACAACCTCATAGTTCATTACTAACGAATAAATGTAAGCCAAATAACATTTTGCGTTCGCTGAATGTTGACAGGAAGATTTTATGATAAGTAAACAAACACGTATTAAGGTAGTGGGAGTGTAATGCACATGTATTAGGATCTATCTCATCTTGGTATTTCTGATTGTGTTGCCAATAAGAGTATCTTTTGTGCAATATAAAAAAAATCTAACCACAGATTAAGAAATAATTCACATTTTAGTAAACCTACCCCCCTTTACGGATTTCTACAAAATGAAGTTATGGGGTATGAAAACAAAAATAAGCGCAAAATCATTAAAAGTCAATTTATTTTACCAGGAAAACCTTTTCTGTATACTATAATGATATATCTACACAAAAAATAAAAAATAAATCAACATATGTGTTGTTATTTTTTATATACATCAAAGAATTTTATAATGTGAAGAATCCTTTTCAATAAATTTTACCTAATACATGGAAATGACCAACTTTTAAATCTGAAAAAAAAAAACAACAAATTATCATTGCCCACTAAAATACTTGACTTAAAAAGTATCAGTAAACATTATTTGTTAAAAATATATTGTGTATGGCAATGTTGACCACAGCTAACTAAAAATAATTCAGATATACAATGGTGACCCCCCCCCCCTTTTTTCATAAAAGAATGAGAACAAAAAAATTATATTAAAAAAATACACATCTGACCAACAATACAATGAAGATAAAATGCATATATTGTACATATTTTTAGCATAACATATTTTCTACGCACTAAATGAATTTCAGGAAGTTTTACCTTCCCTATCTCAAAAAATTTCACTTTGAGTATACCTACCCCCCATGTATTATCATTCAATGGATTTCAGTATTAATTTGTATATCACATCTATTTTGATGTTTTCTAGTTGCTTATTAAAATTTTAAGTTATAAAATNTTTTTTTCAAACGAAAAATAATATAATATTTATTTTAAAGTTAATAAATCTTAAAAAGATGAACACATTTAGTTCTAAAATAAAAACACACACATTTCTTTCGTATTTATAGTTCTTAAATAAAAACACACTCATTTATTTCGTGTTTTAAGTACTATTTCCGGACTTTGACGTAGATAACCAATCGTTGCCGAACGCTTTCCGAATACGGCGATATCGACCGACTATTCCCGATCTCATTACGCTCCTACTACATTAATTGTATGTTTACAATATTTTATATCTGGAAAGACGCTGTACAATTGAGAACGCATATTACATACTGTTTACTACAGCACTAATATTTTGAATACCGTACGTCTCAAAGATGGCAGCGGTTTGAACAAGCAACTTCATGTAAAAAAAGAACACGACACGTACTTCTTGGCCTACGATAGTAACTTGTCGTCAAGTTTCTCTGTACGACATGCATAATTTTTTTCCTTTTTCATATCTTTTTCTCAAACTAAATTAATAATTCACAGGCCGCGTTTACATGGTAAGATCCACATTTCGTTGTCTTGTCTTTAGAAGTATGCTTTGCATTGACCGTTCCGAGGCGGTGACTCCAGTTTCGTTAGTTTTGAGGTGTGTTTTGTGTCTCTTGTATACTGCATTTGTTGTGAGCCTCGTTTGTTAGCAATTGGTTCCCTTCCATATATAAATGACCTCATTCAATAATAAGGTTTCCCTTCTGCTGGTGCAACTGAAGGTTCACTTTGTATAAATTTGAATGCATACGAATTAATGTATTAACTGCGCGTGCGTTTAACACAACACTTTTGAATAACACATGCAGCGGCTTTTATGTGTGAATGTTCAGGAGCAAGTGAAAACTTGCCTCCTCATAGAAAACATAAAGAATGGACATATGGAATTGGTAAAGACAACAGAAAAATATTACCGTTTATTTCCACGACCTTATCTTCTGAAGCATGTGGGTTTTTGCTTAAGCGGCAACAGTTCAAACAAGTTGGTCTGCTTAATGTATATGCCCCATGCATATCGTTCGAATACGCGCTCGATTTACTGTATCATAGCATGAGCATGTCTGTGAAATATTGCCTTAGCCGTTGGAAACTATGAGTAATTGCTTGGTATTTAGCAATTAGTCATTATACAAACATGCACTTCTCATTACGGGTTGCAAGTTCTGAATCTTTATTGTTATACAAACAGGACGCTGATGTGATTAAAATGTTATACTACTGCAACAGCAGTAAATATAATACTGACTTTCATATAACTTTCTTTAAGCTATGCTTGATAAGGTCGTACATGGAACATATTTGACATAAAATAAAGAAGACGCAAACATGCTTTGCTACAATATAATTATTATGTTTTAAGTGTACCCCCTGTCATATGCAGCGGCATTTGTTGAGTAACAAGCGTTCCTCGGTGTAATATGTATGCAATGGCGCCTGATTCATTAAAGCATTGACTTAAACATGTACGTAATATAGTGTATATGTCAGTTTTTTATGCCTATTTTATTGTATTTTTGTAAAAAATAAAACCCTTTGGACGATGATGTCAAATATTGCAGTGTAATGTTAAGTTCATCAAAAAGTGTAACAGCGAATAAGGAACTATTTTCACTTTCAAGTTCATTCAAACACTGTTACAGCAAATAAAGAACCATTTGCACTTTAATGCTCTATCATAAATTGCTAGCAAATCACAGCTAAATGGCTGTCTGCATTGATTTCCGAAACCAATCTTATGAAGCTTCCAGATGGATACATCTGATTCCCTTTGGTTTCAAGAACCAGATATTTAGATACATAAACACACGTCTAATAAGACGGTTTGATATAATTATCGTTTTCTGTAATATTAGGTCATTTGTTCTTGAAATCTGGATCGCAGAATGTATCGATCTTTATAACTTCCTTCTTTGTTCGTATTTATCAGCTACTCACTCTACTGTCTTCACTCTAAACTGTAGATTTCGAATCCCTAATATGTATGTTGGGCTATAACGTCCAATATAAATCAACAAATCCCCATAGAAATGTCAGGTTTAGATATTCATATTTTATGGAATATCTTACTTTATCAATATAGACATGTTATGTTTTATATTGATTACGGATATGTAAGTGGTTATTGTCTTTTTGCAAATATATACATTAAATTTACGCAATTAGTTCCCCGTGATAAAGAGTTGAGGTATTCATTATGCATCGAATGGAATAACGTTAGCAAAACAGTAATTTAACAACTAGTGTTTGGTATTGCTTAGTATTGTTGCATAATATAATGAAACATTATTTTGACTTAAATGTACCTTTTATTTGAGCAATTGTGTTTGGCAAAACCGACAGATGATGATGTTGTATAAGTCCATAAATGTTTCGAGCATACTTATTTGTGCATTCAATATCCATAAAAAAAATGTTAATTATATTGTTTATATCAATCAGATATATCAATGACGATTTGAAGACAGGCATACATGATTTTGCTTCATATTTATGACTGTTGACATCCGGGCAAGCTGACGTTTGGCGAATACATACATAGATTTTACTCGTTTAATGTAAACTTGTAGATTTTCTTTTCTTTTAAAGTTAACCTTTATGTACACATTTGATAAAAGAAGGGATGTAGTTGATGCGTGTTCGTAATTTCATTTCATCGTGTCTCAACATGTTGTAACTCTGCTGCTCTGGTCTCCTTCCTACCATTGAGTAATTAAATAGTAATTAAATTGAACGCGTTTTAATTCCATATTATTACTGTTTAATTTGAGTTACAATGCTATGAGGTTAAATTTTATTTACACTTATATGAATCATAAATATTGCTGGGCCAAGTGTGAGGTTGAGCGCTCTCAAGCCGGTTTAAACCCCCAGTTTAATATATTTTTGGTGAATTAATCTCTAACAATCCGTTTTTTTTAGGGGTTAATCTCTAACAATCCCGTTTATGGGTTTTTAGGGATTTTTTTTGGGGGGGGGGTGAAAACGGATTATTTGGGATTTTAAGGGCTGAATAGGGATGCTAGCACTCTGCGCATGCGTTCGGGTTAAAAGGCGGAGTTTAGAATGTGAGCTTTTGCTAGTACTGCGCATGCGTAGGGCTCCGCCTTTTCAGCCCTACGCTTGCGCATTACTTTAATGTATAAAAGCAAAGATCTATAAATAAACAAAGATTGGAAACATCCATTCGGACCAATAGAAAATATCGGGTATTAGCGCCATGAAAACGAGATAAATAGTACGTAACATCAATCGAGCAGCCGCTAGTCTCACTTTGTTATCTGACGTGATAATTCGCTACTGCAGCGTGTCTGCCAGCTTGATTCCAATACACAACATTTCATTACTATATTCAAAAACTATAGTCTATAACTTTATGCTTTTAACTTTAATATTTTCGCGGGTATTACATTACAATACTTTGAGAGAGTATAGGCCGAGTAAGACTATTTAAAAGTATATAAATACTTCTGATGCACATTTTAAATGTAATATAAAAATGTACAAGACTAAGATATTTTTTTGTAAAGACCCATTACTACTCAAAATCAACGACAATTTCGTACAATATTTCGCAAAATAAAGTTTAACAAATAACAATCAGTGTTCCTTATAGCAATTGCCGAAATTTACATGTGTGGTATGGTAACATAGATGTTTGTAGATACAAAATGTGGCAATACTTCAAACCGGCGTATAACCCCAATACTTTGCACTTACCGTTCTTATGCGCTGATACCAGTTTGGATCATTTTAAGTATATGGTTGGTTTTCTTCCTGATACAGTTCCTGGAGTGTCATTTATTTCTATATTCATTAATATAGTATTGAACGCAAACACATTTCCGATAGCAACTGTTTAACCATTTGTTTTCTCCTGATATATGACACAAGAAGTCTGAATACGTTTAAAGGTCTGAGTTGTGATAAAACAGTCATGCTTTATGTGAGATCTTCTCGGTTGTGTGCAAACAAGAAGACCATGTTTGCGCTTTCTTGACAAGCATGGCAATTTATAGACCCTCTTTGGCCTTGGATCATAAATCATTGTTGTTTAAGAAACTCAATTTGCTTTTGCTTTTTATAAAGAGCTGGTCTTTATGTTTGACCATGTTTTTACGTAAATTTCTCGATTATGGTTAATTAAATCAAATAAAATGTACAAACCTTACTTTTGTTTATTAAAATTTCTTTTTTTTTCTATTAGGGTTACAAAAGAGGATATCGTTATGAAATGTTCGATTGTTTGCATTTGAATCGTTTTGTTTTTAACCCGCATCGTAAAATTGCCCGAAGAATTAACCTCCTGAATAATGGATTTTTTCTCTGGACCATTGTTGTCTTGAAAGAGGAGAAACGTTAAATAATGAAGAGAAACTATCGTCAGACATCATAATTCACGGAACAACATTGGTCTATCCAAATTACCCTTTTAATTAAATTGTGATATTATATAATCATACGGTTGGGTGACAAGTTGATTGTCATATATATGTATCTGTTCATGTTATTATTAATAAAAAAAGATCTTGCTCACAATAAACATCAACGAATCGTATTAGAAAATTATATAGTGAAGCGTCGCTTGAAACGATTTATTTTATTTTCAAAACTTATGTTTATTCTAATAATTTTATTCATTACTATGCTATGTACACTTGGTTTTAAGCTGTTCTGCCAACCGTTTTCAATTTTGAAAGATTCATGCCATGCTAGAGAACCGACAAGAGCGCCTTTCTGCTAAATCTACATCTTTGATATTGCGTAATTCAACTGGCGAATCTTACATTTTTCTGATAATATATAAACAATTATCTGGCACTTTCAGCCCATAATATTCGATGGGAAAAACAGTGGGTTATTGGTAAATTGTCATATACATGACATTCAAATGGTTTCTACGAAATGTTTCTTAGTTGCCTTGTTTCTGAGCATGAGGTTTAACAAAACATGCAAGTATGACATTATACGACGGCAACACCAACGGCAACAACAACACCAACAACAACAACAATAATAACAACACTACAAATATCTATGTAATAATTTCTGTAACGGCTTCATCACATAAAGCAAAAACATGTACCATTAACAAATAATATGCATACACCATCGCACGACTAGAAAGACACACACAATTCAATAATTCAATTTTACGTTGGGCACATCGCACGACTAGAAAGACACACACAATTCAATAATTCAATTTTACGTTGGGCATGTCGAATTCAATCAATATAAAAGACTGACATCCATCCCAAATTCAGTTCTTCTTCTTAATCCAATATACATGCTAAAAAGTAATTTCAAAGCCGAAATATATTGTTATAACATTTATGGAATAGTACTAAGCCTTACCCAGAGATTCCGCTATAGATTGCGGATAACAATGGAAAAGAGAAGAGCGTGGCCTTGTAGATGAGATAAAGATGTCAATTAGGTATGGTAAACACTACTTTACATACTCAATATTTAAAGAGAAAAGAGGCTAAGAGACAGTTCAATGTACGTCTGAATGATGGGTCCGTCTATTCAATTACAGATAGAAACACATCAATGGTGTTCCGTGTGACTGGATAATATTCTCCTTGTTTGTCTAATGTACGCATGCATTTTATGTGACAATAACGACACACACATTGTGCAAGCTTAAAATGGATTCGCTTTTTTCTTCACCTATTACTAAATGACAATTGATTGTGTTTTAATAATGGTGAATAACAAATGCAATATGCATTCTGATCGAGTTACGTCGAGTGTCCAAGTTCAGGTTTTTTTGTTTCCCTGATTAAAAAAAGCCATGTTCGTTGCGTTTTATTTTTTATTTATCTACCTATGTTCATGCAGTTCTAGTGTCACACTCTCTGAGGCTGATTAACACAATTTGATAATTCTTTAACTGTTAACAAAACTTTATCTTAAACCTATGCAAAAACATCATAACAATTTTCTTTTCTCTTATTTTGAGTATCTGTTTTCCATTAATGTACTAATGTCAATGACGTTATGTTATATAAAGTTTAACGGATGTGAATTAATGAGTTCGCATACATATGCACAGTTTCCGTTTTATTTAAGACTTACTGGCCCATTAAATTGCTGAATTATGGAATCTATTTGATGGAAATTCAGGTGGATGGGGCGAGCAGACAGAGAGTGGGTAATTAGTTTTATATTTATGACTAAAATCGTCCTCTTGGCAATTAAGTGTTTGGCAAACGGATGTTTTGTCTCTCAGCTTTTGTTGTAGACATTTTATTTACGATTGTATTATTTTAAGGTTTTGGCCATACATAAGGAGCTGACATGGTATTATTAGTTGTATGATATAGAAAACGGTTTATTTAATATTAAGTATTAAGCAATTGGTGTTGTGAGTGTTTCCTCGCGATAATCGAAATGATGACGTTGTATGACTATATAGTTATCGTATATGGATACAAAATATATTTTACGGAAGCTGCTCAGTACAACGATAATAACATATCATATGGCAATTTCATCTCTTTTGATGCTTTCGTGACACTAAGTCTCGTGTGCCTCTGCGATTATAAGAGGAAATGAATTATGCATGAGTAGTAATACACTAACACGTTTTGAGAGAGTGATCTGATGAAATAAAAATATATGTCTGTATTGAAATAAACCACACATTCCGCGAATTAATCATCGAATGTGTATGGTATACAAATAAAAGTGTGCATCTTAACGTATGCACAGAAACAATATATATATATAGGCTCAAAAAACCCACACATTACACGTGTGTTACCCATATGTATATTAACACTAATGGCAATATGTGTTCCGCAAATATTTCATGCATAATCAGAAACTTGTTACACACTGTTCATCATTTTCCCTTAGTTGGTGTGTGCCTAGGGTATGCAGTCAAACGTAAATCAGCAGATGATGACTACTGCAAATAACCCAGTCATCGTTTGCGGTTAAACTCATCACTAACTCTACATACCTGCAACTTGTATGTAGCCAAAGGAGAAGTTATTAAGTGTTTCATATTTTCGTCGTTCAGACAATCATAGCTTTAAAAAGGCAGCTCAATTGTGTCTTGTATATATATATATNTATAGGTTTATTTAAGATACAATAGACATGAGTACACATGTTCAAAACATAATAACATATATAAAACATGCAAACGTGATTAGTATTGAATTTCATAAGTTGTTAAATAAAGTATCAATACATTAAACGGTCTGGGACAACAACACAAAACAAAAACAAAAACTTCAATTAAAGCGAGAAGTCAAGTTTCAGTTAAACAATATAGACAATTAATAATGATACTATGTATATAGGTTTCTTTGACTAAATGCGCTATAGACAAACAAAGCTTCTGTTGGTTATTGTAATACCATTTTGCATTAATTCAATAAACATTATCATGTTTGGTCTTTTCCAGTAATATTTATTTATATACGATTTTCTAATATCATCATATAAGGAACATTCTAATAAAAATGGTATTCATCCTCAAGAACATTTTACTGTTGACATTTTCTCTCTTGAAAAGGTATAGATTCAGGTTTATGCCATCTGCCAGTTTCAATTTCTAATCTTTGCGATAAAACTCTTAATCAACACAGATCAAATCTAACCTTTTTTAAGTAAGGTTGCAATTCAAATTTACAAAACTAACTGTAACTGATTGCTCTTGAAGAATTATTAAGTTCAGACATCCAACTTTGGATAAATGTATCCTTTAATCTAGACTTTACCAAGGATAAAAAAACACGTTTCATCACCTACACCTTGGTTTAGCCATGCATAATGTACGCCTAAGCACTGCAATAGATACCAAACAGATTTTGCCCAATAATGTGTATTTAGTTTATGTATTAAATGCTCACACATGTGGCTATAAAAGCGCTTGACATACTTGTTGTCTACTTACTGAATTGTTTTCAACCAATAATGTATTTCATTAATGGATCGTTTAGTCATCAACGATGTTTTTCCAAGTTCCCCATATACATAATTATTCTGTGTTTGAATGTAAACACCTAGTGGTTTTTTGCAAAAAAGTAAATGGACTCTTTAAATTACATTTGACTCAGTTAAGCCCCATATTTCTGACCCATAATTTGAAATTGGTAAAACAAGCTCTAATTTGGTATTTATTGGAATTGTTGGGAATTTACTAAATATGAGTTATGCTTAAAAACAGCCTTCGAAGCTTGGCCTGCAAGAGTTTCAGAAGTATGTGTAAAAGATGCTCCAGTAGTGAATACAATTCCTAAGTATGTAAATGATTTAACAATATCTTAAGTTTGTTTTTTGTACATATAAACACTTTACATAATTATGCTTTTGTTTGCTCATATTGAATTCAAGTTCCGTTATTTAGGTTATTATAATAGTAATTTACAAAACGTATTTTAAAGGGCCGCTAAAATAGTATTATGCCCGCTTATATTCGGGCATAATGTTAGCGTCCGCTCAGCTCTAGTGGTTTTCTAACCTCTTTAGCACATTTCACAACACATTATTTTTTTAACTGTCACACTGTCGTCTAATCGATTTGCTTGTCCGTCTAAGGTATTATGCTTTTTACGTAAACAAGTGCAAAACATGTGTTTGTTCACATTGTTTTCAAGGAGGAAGTCACCCGTCTTTATAATGTTAATCCGTTTTGCAACAACTATCCACGTGTTTCTTCTGTTTCTTTTTGTCCGTTCTTTTTATGCAGTATTTATTGTATTATCTCTTGAAGACTGGAAATTTCAATCCAAAATATGCTGTTAATCAAACTTTCATCATATAATTCAAATTGAGCAAATGCTTTTGAGGCAAAAGTACAAATATTGCACGAGTATAATGATGTTCAATTCGAAACTCAATACGCATTATGATTATACCGTATTGCATTTCATATACGTGTACCGAACGTTTTTTATTGAAATCATATTTCTGCTCCAACCATTCCAATCAGTACATATATTTAATTGATGCATTGTCGGAAATCAACGTCGTTTATTAAGCTACGAAAAACAGCACTTCAAAACGAACATTATAGCAGGTATATGCTGTCGCAATAACAATGGTGGTGGCGTAACTTGGTCTAATGAGTTTTGCAGGAAACTATTACTGTGTTACAGACATTTTTTTAATGACTTTGTATTCACTTGTAACTCCATTCTAACATGTTTCAAAAGTTTCGTGCGGTGTTTATTTTTGCATTTTATGTTTGTGGAATATATCGCTTCAAATAATGATAACCTATGTTCTGAATGTTTCTTAGTTGCATTGTTCATACATACTGCTTTCTTATATCTAATGTAAATGTAGTTGATTAGGCGTACGCGTTCCAAGGTAATTATCAATAATAACTCTTACATTTTGAACAATAATATGTAAAGTATTAAATACTTCATAAATATGTGTATACAATATTATATTATTTTCTCAGTCAATATTTATGCTTATCATGATAATTGCTTAATAACACAACATACATTTTCAAATAGTTTATATATTATATTGTATTGCTTGGGATTTATTACATTAGTCTTACACTATTAGAAAAAGTATTCGAACATTTTATAACGATTGAAATGTACAGGCTTGTTAGTCCGATTTCGGTTCAACTTAAAACATCAACACTTGAAAGCGATTAAAGGACTGGTCAAAGCGTACTTAACGCGTGTGAACGAAATACCTGTTTCATTTACCAGGTTGATATCATGTGTGTGTAAATATTGCAAATGCAAAATAAAGCATGCCCAATTTATGCAGTCTACGTCATAATCCGATCTACTTCAAAATATTTTCTAAAGATTAGTTCTTATATTTGATAGTGGTGTTATTGTCTTCTTCAATATTTTCCTATTGATTGCATACTAATAAGTCAAGTCAATACCAACACATGATAAATAGCATTCGGTCTCAGAACGCAATGAACTGTATTGTTTCTTTTAAATATATGGACGAGTTAGTTTTTAAAACTAAAAATGTATAAGATAGTTTGCCTATTTTGTTACCATATAACTTTAACAGATACAACCAAATTGAAAAACAATCTGAATATGATACAATAATGTGATGTCGATACTTATTCCTATCGGGACTTGGTATTTAGAACCACATAAGTGTTATACCACATTAGTCTTTATAAATATAACACGAAATGCTACTTGTTTTTGGTATCAGCCTGATATTTAAAGAAGAGGGCAAATTTACAATTTGGATATCCGTAAAACACAACTTTTTAGCATATACTTCATTCTGACGTGTTATATGGTACACAATGATATTGTGTTCTAATCATGTGTTCCAAAATGAATTGTATATACTTAAGTTTTATGGTGTACATTTGTAAAATAGTTTATAAACTAGTCTAGGTTTTAAGAAGCAATTGGTATTTTAATATGAACAATATTGACAAGTGTAAATAATACCACATAGTCTTAGATATAATAACTAATTTTAATAGAAGTACATTTTTAACCATGTGGCAGTAAATTGATAGTCAAGAATTGTCAATGTATATAATTATATAGTCTCTTATAAATTATATTATGATTGGTCGCATACATGTAACTGTACCTTTTATATGTATTTTAATTGTATATGTATTGCGAATGAGACTTTAATAAAACATTAAATTGAATTGTATTTTTCATCCGAGAGGAAACATTCGTGTACGGATGAAAACAGAATTACATACACATACATTAGACTATGATTTATGGCTTCAGCAGCAAAACTTGCTTTATAGACGTAGCTTGTGAAGACAAGTATGTCAGTACTGAATGTATACATATGTCTTAACAAACGGTAACACATTATTTATGACTCCATTCATCTAGGAAACTGTTTTGACTAAATACTTGTTGACTAGTAGTGTGCGATGAAATATCATTGTCATAAAATGTTGAGATGTTTTCATGTCCTGCGTAATTTGTTTTAAATGTTACATTTTCTATAATTTAACCGGATGCCAAATGTATGGGCCTCTTTAAGACTACTCTGTGCTATATGTGGTACTTTTTGTATGTCTAGCATGTACACAGGTTTCTTTTATGAAACCTTGTGTCAAATAGTATCATCATAAAACAAAAGTCTTTTAGAACTCGTTTAAACGTCATTCTCGATTTCATTGTTTACTGTTAAATTGACGTCTAAAACACACAAACAGGTTTACAACCTTAGCGAAGTCAGACAAATAAACATAAAACAAGCGTTTATGACAATAAGAATATTTGTCTAATTAGTATCATACCGTAAAGTGTCTTATGCACCACGAATCCAAGCAGGTTTATTATTTCCGTTCCATGTTAATTACCCCATTCATAAAATATTTAGCTGTTTTTGAACACACTAGTAGTCTAAATAGGACACTATTAAGCAATTACATATGCCCGAATTTTCAGTGCCAATATCCGTTTTGTTATGTCTTTTTAATTATCAAGTATAAATACTTTGATTAGACAATTATAACGACAAGGGAATAACACCATTTACTTTTTATTATCATAATACAATATCACTTGTCGAAAAGAATAGTATAAGCTGACCAAACTTTATAAAGTAGTAAATTTGTAGATCGGCTTACCAGCGATAATATCCAGCTTCCAGGAATAAGAAGGCATTCAACAGTCGTCTCGTGCAGACAGGATATTCATTAGAGGTTTCCGGACACAGCATTAGGGAGCGAGCAAACAAATGTTTACGGTTAAGTGTTCCATTTGCATCCGCTTTCTTATAATGAAGATACTATCAATTAGCAGTCACATTCACATAAATATAATGTTTTGCCATCTTGAAAAGGCATAGACATTTCTTAATTATTCTTAAGAAACATAAAAGACAGTGTTGTGTTAATAATATGTAAATATTTCGGTGTTTGGAAGATTTTTTTTCTCCGAAGAACAGTTACTGTCTCGCAGTTTTCCAGTTTACTTTTATTACCAATGTCGATTAATTTATAAGAATAAGCTCCATTTATAGCCCTGTGTTGTGTAGGTAGTTGTTTTAATACTCAGGTTGGATTGTCGAGATCTAAACAATTTCTTAACGTTATAAGGAGAATGCCAATATATAATGAATACAATGATCCATTTTCATATTGATCGATCATGTGTTTTCAAGATACAATTTATCGGCATTAAATCTCCAAATGTTTATAACTTTTATTTTACCGATTCCAAAGTCAAAATCGTGCGTTCTTTTTTACTCAAGTCATCAGTTATTAATACCATTTGGTTGTTTGCGCCATTTCACTATACTACTTACGGAAGATTATAAAGTAAATACAAATATGTATTTCATTCATAAAGTCCTATGTAAAATGACAGATGAAATCTGTAATTTATGAGTCAGTTGTTTGTAAGCGCCAAACATAATATGTTTTCCCGCATCGTCTGACTCTCTTTAGCTTGCATAATGTGTAATGATCTAATTAATCTTGGCATGTTCAAAATACACATTATAATCAGATGCCATTTTCTTAATGGATGTTTCTAAGTGTAATGACGGTCATTTGTTTCTGTTAACATTGATTTGTGTTTCACATACTTATTTAATAAAAAATAATGCAGTTATGTAACTGTTCTAATAAACCATTCGCGCTTAGCAATAGCGTATCTTTAAACTGATATTTTTCTCTTTTTCTTTCTTTCAGACATTGTTACTAAACATATAACGTTCTTTATACGTATTGGCATTTATGAACGTAATGCATTAAAGCTGTGTTATGGAGAGAAGAACCAATCAAGATTTAAGTGTATTTGCAATTGCAATACTACATTTCGAATTTTTAGAAAACACACACCCACAAAAACAAATTATCATAGATGAAATTTAAGCTGCGTACTTTGTTGCTGATTTAAATGTTAATTATATTCTTAATGATGTATTTGAATGTTAAATATATCGAAACTACGTAAATTATTTCATTTCTTTTCATGTTATGTACCAACAGTATTTAAGACAAGCGAATATGAGCCGTAAAAACATTAACTTACCACAATGTTTAAAATAGTCGAAAATGTAACGTCGACTCTATATCAATCATGTAGGTGATTTGTTTGACACAAATTTATGGACGGTATGTCGGCCTTTGTATAGTTATACTAATAAAGAAAATGATTTCCAGTTGATGAACTTAAATCAAACTTACAATTACGTTATCACTGAAGCTAATGATTTTATCTATACAATCTTAATGAACGATATTCTGTGTTATATATTTTGCGTTTGTTCAAGAGTGACCCTTAATTATGAAGTACCTTCTTACGAGGAGAATACTTTCTTTTGTTAGCATGCTGCTGTTTGCCGGTAAATGCTGAGACTTGAGAGTATTACTTATGAATGACTTAAACACTTGTTTACACATATTTAATATTAAGTTACTTTAGTTTAATCCTCCAGTGTACATTGCTTGCAGTCGTTTACAGAGACGCACTTAACCACGCGTTAATGGCACATCATTAGAAACACAGTGAGTTACATTTTTCAATTATATATTAGCCACGGATAATGCGTTGCCAAGTAATAATGTAGTTTATGATGTTTTGAATGAAAGCTTAATTAAACAATCATAAGTTTCACTTTTTCAATTGGTTAAAGGAAAAAAGCGTGTAATCGACATTGTGGCTGCCGCCATGAATTTGCATAACGTGTTACTAAATATTTACATAAAAACACATTAGCTTTGATTTATTTTGTGAATCGAACGATATAATTTGGAGAAATTCGCTTATGTAAAACTAGCTGCATAGCAAATGCAACAAAAATATACGAAAGAATTGCTTTATATATTAAGTCAATGTCACTCACAATAAGGTTGTTATTGTTGCTTAAATGTGAATTTTAATGAATGTTAGTTTTACTATTACATTGTTTGCGTTGGGTATTGTAAACTTAACGCTCTTCATAAAGTATATCAATCTCCAAACAACCGAAAATGTTCACATCGCGATTGCACATTCAAACTATACATGCTTAGATCACGATAAACTGAACAGGAGTCTCCTTTTAAATAATAAAGGCTAAACAAAACTTCAAGAAGATGTTTATAAAAAACTCCGTTCAAATTTAAACGCATGCAGCCCCTCTGAGCATTACAAGGTATGCTATTACAACACATGTAAGATAGGCTCATCCAATTCTTACAAAAACAAATGGTGTAATTGGAAAGTGATATATTTGTCCGTGTATGCTCTATTCATATGTGAACACATATGTGTGTCACAGGAAATGAAATTGCACGAATTCGTACATATTTTGTGATAATCTATCTCCGTATGCTCTCTCCGGAAGCCGTAAATATATATGCAGCATAGGCTAGATAATTTAGTCGAAGGCCTTTTTATTTCTATAAAATTTATTCGCGATAGTTAGCTTGAAGTTTTGTTTAGCCTTTATTATTTAAAAGGAGACTCCTGTTCAGTTTATCGTGATCTAAGCATGTATAGTTTGAATGTGGAACGCGAGCTACTTAATGATGCGTAATTTAGTTAATCTTCACAGGAAACAGCTAAAGATGCTTATTATTGTAAAGCGTGTTGATGCAATCAAGCACTGATTAGTTATTGGATTATATTATTGGACGTATAGGTTACCAAATGTAACACAAGCCTTTATGTTTAACCAACGAGCACTACACATTTATAAAGATATGTTTCTACTGGTGCTTCAGGTGTTCCTAAATATAGTTTCATGTTTTTGCCATCTAAACTTAAGGCAAAGAGAAAAATAGCTACCGATAGGTTTTTATTCAACGTATGTCACAAGTGTAGATAAATTTATTAGAATAACACGACATTTCGCAGTTTCGGTAATTACTAATTGCCCTCTAGAGGCATGGAATA
The DNA here is from genome assembly GCA_007657795.1 of Dreissena rostriformis. NCBI lineage: Eukaryota > Metazoa > Mollusca > Bivalvia > Myida > Dreissenidae > Dreissena > Dreissena rostriformis. The sequence goes on from VMBQ01000172.1 coordinate 333,415, forward strand.
TTATCTTTACTAGACTTTCGCGTCACAAGAAGTTTCCATATAAATACCATACTCAAGTTTGATAGTGTATTCATGTTTCTATTAATAGTATGAAAACATTATTTTATTTTAATGTGACACTTTACTATATATTTTGATGTTATCACTGATTTTGTTATATCTACAAAACCCTTCACGATCTCCAAAATTGATATTTAACAGCTGAGGCTACAGTTTGTACATGTGGACTTTCATAAATTGATGTAACGCCATTGAGTGGAATAGCTTACTTGATGTTATAAATGGAATAGTATGCTATTATGGAGTGCTGATACTCAGTCCCTAGTGCGATTGACTGGCACACGTTACCTTAAATATATATTACATACTATAATGATTTGTAATATTTAATATACAGTATAATAATTTTAAAGATGATATCCTGTTTGTGTTAACATTACACAAATGCAAAATACAGCATGTCCAAATAATTCAATCTACGTCATAATCCGATTTACTTACATATATTTACTGAAAATTATTTCTTTTCTATGATACGGCGGTTATTGTTCCTTCGATATTGCGACCAGTGATTGCATAATTATAAGTGAAGATCATACCTACTTATGATTAATATCTTTTGGTTACCAGAACGCAATACACTGTATCACATCTTTTACAAGTATGGACGAGTATGTTTTGAAAATTTAACATGTATTAGTTATAATGCCTATTTGATAAGCATCAAGCTATAACAGATGCAACTAAATTGGTAAACACTTTGTATATCATCCAATTATTTGTTGTGGATTCTAATTCCTTTCTGGACTTGGTATTTAGAACAAAACAGTGATCTATTTTTGTCAAACGTTTCCGCAAGTTACGCTTATATTAGTGTACTACATTGGCGTAAATGAATGTACGCCACACAACATGTTACTTTCAGTAGCTTGACATTTAAAGTGGAGGCAACTTTAATAGTTTAAAATCCGTAAAACACAATTGTTTAGCAAATACGTTTGCCGTGTTAGCATAATGGGTATATATGCTAATAAGTTCAAATAATGTGTATTTCATCCAAGAGGAAACACTCGTGTATGGATGAAAACAATATTACATGAACAGACAGTGATATAAGATATATTTATGACTGCTTAGAAATAAAGTGTTCGGCAAACAGATGTGTTGTCTTTCAGCTTTATCATTAACTGTTGTGTTATTTAAATGTGGTGGATATACATAAGGAGCTGATATAATATAATTAATTGTATGATATTGAAAACGGTTTAATTTAATATAGAGTGTGTATTTATATTTATTGAAATATTGTGTAGAAACTGTGTACATGCTATGTACGATTTTGTTCTTCCAGACATGATAGAGGAAATTTTTTTGGTTTCTTTAGAACATCGATTCTAATTAAAAAGTGATTAGAGAAATAAAACGTTTCGCGAATAGCGGAGCGACGAGTGAAAATATTTTATTTCAATAAAAATCGATACAATTACTGAAATCCACAATGAAATTAAATTATAATAAATATCGCAGCGAGCTACACTTGCCGGTATAAATAATAATATAGGGAAGAAGTCGTTTATGAAATATTTCAAGAACATACCTGTATATGCCGCTCAAAAACTTCTTTTATGTATTTTTTGCATTAATGCTTTTCATGAAAAATACCCACACAAAGTATGAAACTGCATAACTAAATACGATTTTTCTTTTTTTATCTATCGATCCAAATGTGTATTTAATACCAAACCGATATCTTTTGTTAATCTAACAGGACATTTGTTTACAAAATGTAAAAGTAAATCCCGATTTTATATACAAACATTTCCTGTATCGAACGAGTACAAGTCTCTTCACGCGACGTACATCTAGACGTTTATGCCAGCGACTACACCTTGATAATCACGTCTGTTATTTATTTATTTCCGACACCACTTGTAGCTTATTGGCTTGGGGAATATACGTATTTCCCCATAATAATAACCGCGGCATAAATTGAAGAGCATTGTCTACATTGTGACAGTTTAATATGATTTCGTTCTTCATTTTGTTGCACGAAATGAAAGCCCCAAAGAAAAACGACCCAAAGTTAAAACGGAACTAAACTTGTTAAAACGGCAACAGTCTAAACATAAATGTGGTTAAAATGGACTCTATTTGAAAATTATGTCTGATTAACAAAATCATGATATTTATTAATGCTTTTTCGAATAACTTGATTGTAATACATACAATGCATGATTGGAAAACACAAGTTTGTTTTTTAAATAACATGATTCCTGAAACAAATCAAGTTAAGTTAACATTTGTTTTCTCAGTCACGTAAGGCAGACTTGAAAAAACAATACATATTGCTATAAGCCTTAAACACAAACAATAATAACTATGTAAAAAGGCAAATTCTAAGTAAAAATGCAAATATCCAGTTAAAAGGCAAATACAAATTTTAAAGGAAATTCTAAGATATAAAGCAAGTATTGAGTAAAAAAGCAATAACTCGATACCTCGATGAAGATCAGTTAAATTAACTGTCAATGATCCTGGATCATATCACATGAGCAATTCACCCTAAATTAGAAATAATATATCCAAACATGTCTGTTCACATCTTGTATATCTTTAAACACTCTCTTATAATAAACTAATTCACATTTTTGTACTTTTGCTCGGCAGATAGACGATACCATGATGAAATTGGATATTGGATATGATTTGTTCATTGTATCCATGGATCCAAAAATGCATTTGCTTCCTAAAACGAAAATCAAAAAAAAGTAATGACCGATCCACATTTGCTTCCACAGACACCCACACACACGGCTGGTTTTTCATTCGTCCTTAAACAGAGATCATTATACTAATTCAGGATAACACATATGGTGATGTACTTATAATAGACAGTAGTACCGCACCTACAATACGATTCGGATGTCAATTGCGTTTGCTAATCACTACATTACATGCCCCATGTTTTAAGGAAACAGCTAGACACCACAGTATCCTTCAACATGATGGCTCTGTCAATTGAATTACGAAAACAGACCAGCGTTGTTGTGACTGAATAACGGGCTTCTAGCGGGCATAATGTGTGCCTGCATTTACTGTTCAAAAACGATAAAAACATTAAGGATCGTGGCACCTTCAAATGGATTCGCTGTCTTTATCTCTTAACTGGACGTGGATTTAAGAATAAAAAGATAAAAAAAAAACACAATGGTGGTTTTATGTAATTGCAGTGACTAGCCACGCAGCCCGTTTATTACTAACAATAAAAAAACATTATACATTCAAACGTTCTCCAATACGTCAGATGACGACATGCTGTTGCATTCCTGTGTATGTACATGTAAGTATTTACAAAAATTGTGTTTGTGTCATTTGTGTACTAATTTACTTCGCCAAATGTTGTGTAATATTAAAAATGACAAGGGATTCACCACAAAAAAACGACACATTGTCAGTTGGGATTACTTCGTAAATCATCAACAAATGCAAATACTCAGAAAACATTCTATCTTTAAGCTCTAGCTCTAAATATATGGATTCTCTCACGTTAATGCATTTGTATTTTATGTTGTATTATTGTGTGCTTCATGAATGTTTTTGAATGTATTACTCTCTTGTTGAACCCTTGATATGCAATATGCAACCACAAGATTTATACAATAAGATTACCTCTTTTTATATTGGATTACATCTTTACCCTTTTATCTAATTCATCTGATTATGGCATATTTACTACGCTGAAAATAGAGACAATGGTACTTACTTAGCTTTCTCAGATAAGAACTAGCTATACAAACGATTAGGAGAACATTTCCAAGTTGAATTACGGTTACTTTCGCAATGAGCAACTCATACCATTGTGTTTTATTGGCGTTGAAAGACGTTATAATTGCATGCTTTATCTATCGATTGTTAAGCAAAATTTAAATACCTGACTAAATTCGAAACTATTGCTGTAATAAAATTCAAAAAGGCCGATTTACGGATATTTGCCTTATTTTGTTTATATCTTTATTTGCTACATAAAGCGATAATTGTAATATAAATTAATGGTATGGCTAAACAATCGAGAGTGAGTGAATAACCTGTATTATTTACCCCCCGTTTCGTATATATATATAAGTATCTCTGCTTCATGCACGTACAAAACAACATATATCATATGCAGAGAATGTGCTTATTTTTGGGGACGATTTCCTCTTGATAATAAACTTGTGTAATATACATGTTCTTATTTTGTCTGAAGCCACGTGAAACTCATAATTGGCTTTGTTTTCTCCTAAACGGCTAACTCTACTTATTTCCCTAAAGATTTCGTAGCAAAGAAATTGCAGGGGATCGTCTTTATTGTGACAGTTTGTTTCCTCGTCGAATTGGTTTTGTTCCACTTGGAGTTTTCTTATCAAAACGATCCAAATACACATAATGAGAAACTTCCGCTGCAACAGCAGGAGAGTAAATTATTATTATTATACGATGCGTTTCTTAATTTATGGCAATTAACCGATTTCCAAACAGTGAAATACCAAGCGTAAATACAAATTAACCGCATAGCATCACAATTTAAATAAATATTATCACTATTTAACTACTAAATGGTAACATACAGAACAGAGCAAATGAATCGTAACTTGCTGCGGCAGGATGAAATGAGTATCGAAGTCATCTCGTCTTTATTAAGGAACTTAAGAGACAAAGCATCATATAGCTCGTACATTATGATTATCTCCGTGTAATGCAGAAAGAAGCCGTAATAAGGTTGTAAAAGGCCACATTACAAAGCTTGGTGGTGTATGTTTATTTTAAATAGGACATGTTAACAAGTTTAAAATAAGTTAACTTGTTTTAAATAAGTACAATTAAAACATCCATTTAAACATATATAATGCGTTAACAAAAACCGTGACTCGTAATATTTAATGCATTTCAACAAGAAATTTCTGTTTCAGATGACCAAGATGTGTCGGTAAGAGTTAAATTTATTTAGTTATGATGTCATGTGATCCCGCACTGGGTTCGAAATCCGATGACGTAATAATTTTTAAACATAATATATTTTAAAGCTACATGTTCAATTGATCCAAAACAAGTCCATGCTTTAGAAATTCAAAATTATAAGATTTGTTTTCTATATGTTAAGTATTAAATTTAATAAATACACAATAACGAACATGTGCAAAAACATTGTATGTTATTTGCTGGGAGTATACAATTAGCTTTTTGATGAAATATTTCATTTTTTACCTAAATTTCTGGTTTCTACATGTATGGAATTAGCAAATTGTATACATGTAAGTTGATAATAACAACTTTTAATTTTAAGTTTTATTGTATTTTCATTGTTATAAGTCAAAGCCTGGAAACCAATGCACAATCTTTATAATTATGGTAGAATTGAATATCTATTAAAAGCAAATAAAGTAAGTTTCATTTAAACAAACACACACTTACTTCAATTGAAAATCTAGTGATAACCAATGCTATTTTTTTTTAAATTAGCAAATTGTTTACAATCAAGCGTTTCAACATAAGTCTAAAAACTTACTTGGCGCTGCACGTATCATATTTATATTAGCCAATTATAACGACAGGGAATTAACAACTTTTTATTTTGTTATAAAATACATTAAATTTATATACATAAATTGTGTATGAGTTAACTTTATTTTAAGAAATATTTTACAAAATATTCGTTGATTTTGAGTGTAAATGGGGCTTTAATGAACGATATTCTGTTTTCTATGTTGTGCGTTTGTTCAAGAGTAACCATTGGTCGTGAAGTGCCTTCTTACGAGGAGGAGAACTTCTTATTTTAGTATATATTAACCTGTTAATGTTTTCTGAGAACTTATATTTTTTTTGTTATTTATATATAACTTAAACAGATTTTAACACGCATTTTACCTTAAGTTACTTTGGTTAAACCTCCAGTTTTCATGGCTGACAATCAATTACAATGAACACCGCGTTTATGATACAACATTAGAATCACCGTGGGTTACATTATTCAATTATATATTTAGCTACGGATAATGCGTTGCAAAGTTCTTATGGGGTTTAAGATGTTTTGAATGAAAACTTAATTAAACAATAATCAGTTTCGACATTTCAATTGAGTAAAGGAAAAAACGTCTAATCGACATTGTGGCTGCGGCCATGACTTTGCCTGACGTGTAACTTAATATTTACATAAAAACAAATAAGCTTTGATTAGATTCCGTTTGAAGCATATAATCGATATATTTTGCGCTTCTTGCAATCGAACGATTTAATTTGGAGCATTTCGCTTATGTTAGACTAGCAGCATACAATAATGCAAAACGATACGATATAATTGCTTCATATATAAAGTCAATGTCCTCCACAATAAGGGTGTTATTGTTGTTTAAATGTGCATAGTAATACATTTTAGTTATACCATTACATCAGTTATGTTTGATAGTGTAAACGTAAAGCTTTCCACAAGGTAAATCAATCTCTAAACAATGGAAAACCTTCACATCGCGATTGCATATCTCTATACTAGACATACTTAGATCACGGTAAACTGAACAGGAGTCTGCTTTTCAAAAATCAAGGCTTAACTATTTTTTTGGTTCAAACGTATTTATTAAGAAGCGTCCAGCTACCTATCGCGGATAATTTTTTTTTTTTTTTTTTTTTTTTTTTTTTTTTTTTTTTTTTTTTTTTTTTTTTTTTTTTTTTTTTTTTTTTTTTTTTTTTTTTTTTTTTTTTTTTTTTTTTTTTTTTTTTTTTTTTTTTTTTTTTTTTTTTTTTTTTTTTTTTTTTTTTTTTTTTTTTTTTTTTTTTTTTTTTTTTTTTTTTTTTTTTTTTTTTTTTTTTTTTTTTTTTTTTTTTTTTTTTTTTTTTTTTTTTTTTTTTTTTTTTTTTTTTTTTTTTTTTTTTTTTTTTTTTTTTTTTTTTTTTTTTTTTTTTTTTTTTTTTTTTTTTTTTTTTTTTTTTTTTTTTTTTTTTTTTTTTTTTTTTTTTTTTTTTTTTTTTTTTTTTTTTTTTTTTTTTTTTTTTTTTTTTTTTTTTTTTTTTTTTTTTTTTTTTTTTTTTTTTTTTTTTTTTTTTTTTTTTTTTTTTTTTTTTTTTTTTTTTTTTTTTTTTTTTTTTTTTTTTTTTTTTTTTTTTTTTTTTTTTTTTTTTTTTTTTTTTTTTTTTTTTTTTTTTTTTTTTTTTTTTTTTTTTTTTTTTTTTTTTTTTTTTTTTTTTTTTTTTTTTTTTTTTTTTTTTTTTTTTTTTTTTTTTTTTTTTTTTTTTTTTTTTTTTTTTTTTTTTTTTTTTTTTTTTTTTTTTTTTTTTTTTTTTTTTTTTTTTTTTTTTTTTTTTTTTTTTTTTTTTTTTTTTTTTTTTTTTTTTTTTTTTTTTTTTTTTTTTTTTTTTTTTTTTTTTTTTTTTTTTTTTTTTTTTTTTTTTTTTTTTTTTTTTTTTTTTTTTTTTTTTTTTTTTTTTTTTTTTTTTTTTTTTTTTTTTTTTTTTTTTTTTTTTTTTTTTTTTTTTTTTTTTTTTTTTTTTTTTTTTTTTTTTTTTTTTTTTTTTTTTTTTTTTTTTTTTTTTTTTTTTTTTTTTTTTTTTTTTTTTTTTTTTTTTTTTTTTTTTTTTTTTTTTTTTTTTTTTTTTTTTTTTTTTTTTTTTTTTTTTTTTTTTTTTTTTTTTTTTTTTTTTTTTTTTTTTTTTTTTTTTTTTTTTTTTTTTTTTTTTTTTTTTTTTTTTTTTTTTTTTTTTTTTTTTTTTTTTTTTTTTTTTTTTTTTTTTTTTTTTTTTTTTTTTTTTTTTTTTTTTTTTTTTTTTTTTTTTTTTTTTTTTTTTTTTTTTTTTTTTTTTTTTTTTTTTTTTTTTTTTTTTTTTTTTTTTTTTTTTTTTTTTTTTTTTTTTTTTTTTTTTTTTTTTTTTTTTTTTTTTTTTTTTTTTTTTTTTTTTTTTTTTTTTTTTTTTTTTTTTTTTTTTTTTTTTTTTTTTTTTTTTTTTTTTTTTTTTTTTTTTTTTTTTTTTTTTTTTTTTTTTTTTTTTTTTTTTTTTTTTTTTTTTTTTTTTTTTTTTTTTTTTTTTTTTTTTTTTTTTTTTTTTTTTTTTTTTTTTTTTTTTTTTTTTTTTTTTTTTTTTTTTTTTTTTTTTTTTTTTTTTTTTTTTTTTTTTTTTTTTTTTTTTTTTTTTTTTTTTTTTTTTTTTTTTTTTTTTTTTTTTTTTTTTTTTTTTTTTTTTTTTTTTTTTTTTTTTTTTTTTTTTTTTTTTTTTTTTTTTTTTTTTTTTTTTTTTTTTTTTTTTTTTTTTTTTTTTTTTTTTTTTTTTTTTTTTTTTTTTTTTTTTTTTTTTTTTTTTTTTTTTTTTTTTTTTTTTTTTTTTTTTTTTTTTTTTTTTTTTTTTTTTTTTTTTTTTTTTTTTTTTTTTTTTTTTTTTTTTTTTTTTTTTTTTTTTTTTTTTTTTTTTTTTTTTTTTTTTTTTTTTTTTTTTTTTTTTTTTTTTTTTTTTTTTTTTTTTTTTTTTTTTTTTTTTTTTTTTTTTTTTTTTTTTTTTTTTTTTTTTTTTTTTTTTTTTTTTTTTTTTTTTTTTTTTTTTTTTTTTTTTTTTTTTTTTTTTTTTTTTTTTTTTTTTTTTTTTTTTTTTTTTTTTTTTTTTTTTTTTTTTTTTTTTTTTTTTTTTTTTTTTTTTTTTTTTTTTTTTTTTTTTTTTTTTTTTTTTTTTTTTTTTTTTTTTTTTTTTTTTTTTTTTTTTTTTTTTTTTTTTTTTTTTTTTTTTTTTTTTTTTTTTTTTTTTTTTTTTTTTTTTTTTTTTTTTTTTTTTTTTTTTTTTTTTTTTTTTTTTTTTTTTTTTTTTTTTTTTTTTTTTTTTTTTTTTTTTTTTTTTTTTTTTTTTTTTTTTTTTTTTTTTTTTTTTTTTTTTTTTTTTTTTTTTTTTTTTTTTTTTTTTTTTTTTTTTTTTTTTTTTTTTTTTTTTTTTTTTTTTTTTTTTTTTTTTTTTTTTTTTTTTTTTTTTTTTTTTTTTTTTTTTTTTTTTTTTTTTTTTTTTTTTTTTTTTTTTTTTTTTTTTTTTTTTTTTTTTTTTTTTTTTTTTTTTTTTTTTTTTTTTTTTTTTTTTTTTTTTTTTTTTTTTTTTTTTTTTTTTTTTTTTTTTTTTTTTTTTTTTTTTTTTTTTTTTTTTTTTTTTTTTTTTTTTTTTTTTTTTTTTTTTTTTTTTTTTTTTTTTTTTTTTTTTTTTTTTTTTTTTTTTTTTTTTTTTTTTTTTTTTTTTTTTTTTTTTTTTTTTTTTTTTTTTTTTTTTTTTTTTTTTTTTTTTTTTTTTTTTTTTTTTTTTTTTTTTTTTTTTTTTTTTTTTTTTTTTTTTTTTTTTTTTTTTTTTTTTTTTTTTTTTTTTTTTTTTTTTTTTTTTTTTTTTTTTTTTTTTTTTTTTTTTTTTTTTTTTTTTTTTTTTTTTTTTTTTTTTTTTTTTTTTTTTTTTTTTTTTTTTTTTTTTTTTTTTTTTTTTTTTTTTTTTTTTTTTTTTTTTTTTTTTTTTTTTTTTTTTTTTTTTTTTTTTTTTTTTTTTTTTTTTTTTTTTTTTTTTTTTTTTTTTTTTTTTTTTTTTTTTTTTTTTTTTTTTTTTTTTTTTTTTTTTTTTTTTTTTTTTTTTTTTTTTTTTTTTTTTTTTTTTTTTTTTTTTTTTTTTTTTTTTTTTTTTTTTTTTTTTTTTTTTTTTTTTTTTTTTTTTTTTTTTTTTTTTTTTTTTTTTTTTTTTTTTTTTTTTTTTTTTTTTTTTTTTTTTTTTTTTTTTTTTTTTTTTTTTTTTTTTTTTTTTTTTTTTTTTTTTTTTTTTTTTTTTTTTTTTTTTTTTTTTTTTTTTTTTTTTTTTTTTTTTTTTTTTTTTTTTTTTTTTTTTTTTTTTTTTTTTTTTTTTTTTTTTTTTTTTTTTTTTTTTTTTTTTTTTTTTTTTTTTTTTTTTTTTTTTTTTTTTTTTTTTTTTTTTTTTTTTTTTTTTTTTTTTTTTTTTTTTTTTTTTTTTTTTTTTTTTTTTTTTTTTTTTTTTTTTTTTTTTTTTTTTTTTTTTTTTTTTTTTTTTTTTTTTTTTTTTTTTTTTTTTTTTTTTTTTTTTTTTTTTTTTTTTTTTTTTTTTTTTTTTTTTTTTTTTTTTTTTTTTTTTTTTTTTTTTTTTTTTTTTTTTTTTTTTTTTTTTTTTTTTTTTTTTTTTTTTTTTTTTTTTTTTTTTTTTTTTTTTTTTTTTTTTTTTTTTTTTTTTTTTTTTTTTTTTTTTTTTTTTTTTTTTTTTTTTTTTTTTTTTTTTTTTTTTTTTTTTTTTTTTTTTTTTTTTTTTTTTTTTTTTTTTTTTTTTTTTTTTTTTTTTTTTTTTTTTTTTTTTTTTTTTTTTTTTTTTTTTTTTTTTTTTTTTTTTTTTTTTTTTTTTTTTTTTTTTTTTTTTTTTTTTTTTTTNTTTTGATTATCAAAAACAATACTGTCGAGTTTTGTCTGCATGTCGTTTACTTTTTCATTGATTAATTTTTCTATTCTTTTGTTTGTGTTTTCTTCAAGTTTTTTGAATAGATTTGTCACAGTGTTTGTTATAAGCATTTCAACTTCATCTTTTTTTATCATGCCTTTGAGATCGTCCCTTAAGTTGGAGATGCCTTCAGTCATGGCTTGAAGTTGTAAATTTATCGAGTTGAGTTCGTCCATGCTTGAGTTACTATTGATACTATTGTCGCTCATATCTGGCCTAGATTTCTTGACAGCAGGCTTTGTTGGTGGTTTTGTTCCCGTGAAGTTTAGTTTTGGCTGGTTTTTTGTATCTCTGCTCATTGTTCAATTGTAACAGTACAATTATTTTCTTGCCTGAGGTGTCAAAGTAAATAATTGACAGTCACGTATCAATAGCTATAATCCTTTTTAATCCTTTATGCACCTTTCTACACCTTGATGTACAGGGGTTTGTTCAAGGTGATGTTTTATGGTTATCCTACAGGTAATCACTCAGGTGTCACACAAATATTATAAGCTTCCTCTGTAGAGACTTCTTCAAACTACTAATTTATCCCATAAGTATTCCAACTTTTCACTATCTAATAATATTCACTAGATGTTTATGCACATGTTGTACTATAAATTACTATTTTTGTTTCACTATAAACATGTATTTTAATGCATTTTGTGGAGAGCAAACTTATCCACACATTCCCTCCCGAATACAGGGACAGCCATCGCGGATAAATTTTGTAGAAATAAAAACGCATTCAACTATATTTTCTAGCATACGCTGCATATACATTTACGGCTTCCGGAGAGAACATAAGGGAGATAGGTGTACACAAAATATGTACACATTCGTGCAATTTCATGTCATGTGACAAAAATATATTTTTACACATGAATATATTAAACACGGACACATAAATCACTTTCCAATTACATCATTTTTCATGTAAGAATTGCATGAACCTTGTAAAACTCTTCGACAACATGTACATCTGTTTTTAGGATGTATGCATAATAACTTCCTTAGAAACGGAACTGCGAGATAATTAATGATACGTAATTTAGTTAATCATAGCAGGAGACAGCGAAAGATGCTAATTATTGAAAAGCGTGTTGATGCAATCAAGCAATATGTAGTTGTATTTATTTGATTACATTATTGGACGTATTCACATTGATGTTTGAGTAAACATGCTTTGTTTTGCATTCCTTTTGCGATCTAGTCATGTAACGGCATGTTAGTTTGCAAATGAAATACTGCTTCGCACACAGAGCTTTGTATCTACATTTTATCTACGAAAAGGTTGCCAAACACATATAAATTTTCTAGTACCGGCTTTAGTTAAAAGTGTTAATATATATCGAAACATAACTTGTATTGTTGACCAGATGTAACACAGGCCTTTATGCTTAACTCACGAGCAATACAAATGTATGTAGATATGTTTCTACGGTTGCTTCTGTTGTTCGCAAATGTAGTTTGATGTTTCCAGCAATCTAAATTTAAGTCACAGAGCAAAAAAGCTACTGATACCGATTATTATAACAAAAAATCATTAACATACACGAAATGACTAGATGTTTGCAGTTACGGTAATTCAACACTGCCCTCAAGAGGTTTTGCTTCTTTTATCGTAACCAGACCTTCGCGTCACAAGGAGTTGTCATATAAATACTATTCTCAAATTTGATACTTGTTTATGTTTCCATTTATAGTCTGAAAACTTTATTTTGAACATATGTCCTTTTTTAATTTGAGAGTAAGAAATCATGTCATTTATTCGTGCATGTTTGAATTAAAAGATCTTGTTTGGCCAGCTGTATCCTATAGGATGTTAATCTTAATATGAATGATTGCAATGAAACTTGCAAAAAACTGATAAAATAATGATTCAAATACTGAATAGATGTTTATTAAGTGCGTGCGCACACGAGTGTAGTATTGTCCCCACCAAAGCAAAACAAAAAGAGTTTGTTTTCAAATATAAACGTAACATATACTTATATAAATACTCAATGGGATCATAAATGTGTGTAGCCATACATTTAGACAATGATGCTTATGCTATTTGTTCCATGTTGTATTATTGTTTTAACAATTTAACAATAAAACATTAGTTCTTTTTTAAAAAAATGCTGAAAAAGCTAAACGAATTTAAATGCGGATCGGTATAATCATGTCATATGTAAAACTATTTTAAATAATATTTTTGCCTTTGGATGATTATTAGCAAGTCACATATGAAAAACAAAAAACTATGTGTTCGCACATTTTCTTGATCTCAAACCGGACACAACATGATTTTCACCATAACTGTATAATTTATTGGAACTAATACATTGACAAATTATGTTCACTAAAACGTTTCATGTATTATGTGTGTACGCCTCGAACATTATAATTGTACTTTAATGTGCCGTGTGTTTTACTGATAGCGAAATGCTATTTGTAAGATGCCAAATTGCATCATTACTTTTGTTATTTGCAAAATGTCATTATTTATTGCAAACAACAGATGGTCTCTTTGTTTGGTTAATTATGAGTTGTGATGTTCTTAATGTTGTTAATGAAATTCATTTTTGCATTGTGCTTAGTGCTTTTTGGAAATAACCGCACAAACTCATGGACGTTTACCTTGTGTTAGAAATAACTGGCAAATGCAGATTGCTTCGTGATTACTACTAATCACACAATCATTTGTCAACAAATGGCTGAGAGAAATAAGCATAATTCCATCGTCCGAAGCAATGATTTTGGAACATTGATCTGTCATACAAATACAAGTTCATTTCAAAACTATTGTAATAACATGTTTAAGGAAAACGACGATTTTTCTTCGTTTTGCATGTTTTACATAATGAATTCGTCAAAGTGACAGCTAATTCCAGACTCGTTATCTGTCTCACCTATTTAACCACAGTATCGTAACTGTATTACGGAGTAGTAGGTCTGTTTTCGTTGACGCTCAAATCGGTTGCCGTAAATGCGCATTGAATAATTATGGTATACTACAAGAACTATGGCTCGACATATAATGTACAGGATGTATACAAAGTGCGAATAAAGCTCTGTATGTAAAGACCAATAAACGTTACAAATGGCATGCCATCCATATTTTTTTATTTGCTGATAATATTATAACTTAAAAACACCACAAGCTTCTGTTGTTAAAAGCGTGACAAGCTATGAAATCTGGATACATAACAACACGAGGAAGGCTGCTTTTAAGAAACGTTTTAGTGTTAACCTGATATCAAACATGATTTATATTCGTATTTCGTTCTGAGAGACAATATCAGCATATTATGAAGAGTCTTTTGGAACATAGTATACAATTTAAAAGCTTATGTACATGTCGATAATGTGCATGTACATAATGTAACTCAACCAGGATACACCCTTTTGAGTGCTGCAATCTCGTTACCTCAAACCATTTAAGTGGCATATTGAATTTTAGAACAATTGGCAATATTTGTAAAAATAAATTTAACGAATAAATACACTCGTCATTTAAATAAACGTGTTTTCTAAGACGTATTAAAATTACATCATTAACTCAAAAAACAATTCCTTAAACGCTCGGTAAAATGTGTTTTATATCCAATATATAGACATAATACCTACACCGGAGACATTATCAAGACGACAATAAACTGTTTTGGGATTTATTTTATACATGAACTAGCCAGTTAGCGTGTGCAATAAGGTGTAAGTTTGCTTTTAGGGATGTCATATTTGTCTATAAAGCCAATGGAACTCACGCGATAAATGCACTTCTTAGAAGTACGGACGCAAATAAAGTGTAACTACGCGTGTGATTGAGTTCGTGTTCAAATCATTGTCAACAGTCTTACCATCTTATCCGTTGAGCATTTATTGTTCACGCCTGTAACTGTTGGTGGATTTTGTCTCAATTATGTGCTTTTGTTACGATTATAGCGTGAATATTGAAAAGGCGGGAAGGTTGGTTTTCAGTTTCTGTCAATGATGTCATGATACAATTATTGTGAATTTAACTCATTGAAATCTTATTATAGACATAGAATAATACTGAAAACCATTGCGAGCGAGATTAATTTTTCGGCGATGGTGTTGTTTGCCTTTCCATTGGTGACAATATACATAGATTCCTTACATAAAGTTAAACAACAATAACAGAAACAAAGGATTTCAAAACAGAAGAATGTGTAATGGCCCAGGTGCTATGGTGTTAACCTCTTGTTCCTGAACAAAACCTCAGTTGGAGAAACATGTTCATATTTATTCTTACCAAGTTAGAGGTTCGAGTATCAGAATATGAAAATACTGAAACAGAGAGAATCGAAAATGTAATGGCCCGTGAATAATATAAAGTTGACCTTTTTACAGTTTCCTATATCCAAGAGTGTTATTCCGGTTTTTTTTTATAATTGATCTAGGGTAAAAATACTGTTAAACAAACATCTTCTGTTGCACTTTAATTTGCTTGATCAGTAACTTCTGGAATATGTCAAGGACTTGTACGCAAACATGTATTGGATGACGGAGGCATGGGGATTCTTAATTGGCTTTTATTGGCATTTGGGGAGGATTGAATATTGCTTCCTTGACGATTGTGCAATAAACTAGAACATGGTGCACTTCCATTTTACGACCTTTCCTCATCGGTTGCCAACTAGCTATATTATCGAACACTGCAGATACATCCACGTATCTTTTTGAAAGATATGTTAGCAAACTAGTTTCTGACAGGACAATAGTATATATGTGCTTCTTATTTTGATTTCTTATATACATAGATAGATAGATTTATTTTAGTATAATGACACAACATGATAAAACATATCTACATACATGATAAAATAGTAAAACAATAAACATGTATGAGAAATGAAACCATGTCATTAACATTACACCAATGATTACACGAAAAAGAGAACTTAATCTCTTATTTCCATTGTGGTCCTTGGATATTGATGGTATTGACATAGAGAGGCATGGGATGAATATCACAGATTTGAGTTATGAAAGACAATCATCGGCATAAAAAAAGTAGACATATTAAAATGTGGGTAAATTACAAACTAACTACATGGATCTAAAAGGATAATTACATATTAAGAAGATGAGTTTTAACTGACAACTTAAAAGTAGATATACTTGTAATATTCCTTAAATCAGAAGGTAATTTGTTCCACAGAACACAAGCGTTAGATGCAAAAGATTTAGCACCAAAACCTTTGACCTTGGGTAAAATATAGCACCCACTTTCACTTGACCTAGTCTTGTATGAATGAAGAGTGTCAAAGGGAACAAAGTTTTCACTCATATATTCAGGAGCCAAACCATTTTTGATTTTGAAAACATGACAAAGGGTAGTTTGTTCCACTCTTTTTTGAACAGGTAACCAATTCAAAACCTTAAATTGTTCAATACCTATATGTGACATATGACCTAGATTGAGGACAAACCTTATTAATTTATTTTGTGTGACCTGAAGCTTATCTTTCCAAAATTTGGTAATACCATGATACCAAAAGCAACATGCGTAATCGAAATGACATTGGATTAGAGCCATGACCAGAAGTTTCTTAGTGTGGAATGAGAGAAAATCACGTTTTCTATACAGGAACTTTAACCTTGTATTGGCCTTTTTAACAACAGAACTAGCCATGGAATCACCAGATAGAGACTGATCAAGTGTAGCACCAAGATATTTGACTGAAGAAGTTGACTGAATATGAGTACCATTACAACTAACATTGACAGAAGCACCTGACTGTAACCTAGGTTTAGAACCAAATACATTACATGTATCGTTCATTATTGTAATTGAATTGAATTTTGGTATTGTGTCAATTGTTATATACAATTATGTAAAAAAATAAAAACTGGACTATGGGAAAAAATGGCATCGATCAAAAACAAGTAGAAATAGTAATCCATGCATACAATTTTAATTGACGAATGAAAGCTGATGCTTTGTGATTTTATATGAGGTCGAATATCAACATATTTGAAAGACAAAATACACCATGTGGATCTAATAGTGAGTCCTTTAGAATGGCTGAAGGTAATACTTAGTAACATGTTAAATATCAAGTGAAGTTATACACTTTGTTCTTAAGGCTGAACAACGCCCTATAAAACCTGTATGCAAATAACGTGGACAAATAAATATTGCACTGACTTGTAGACAGGAATTTTTTAAAAATGTATTACTATGGTGTTATATAAATCGGACTGAAACAGTACTAGTTTTGATTTTTGGACAATATGCTCGAACATGTACGAGTATAGATAAAGTAAATAATTAAAGTCCGTAGTCATAATACAATCAAATGATTGAAAATCGAGTATGTACTGGATAGTTCAGAAATGAAATCATATAGCAATAACAACATTAGTTACCCCATAACTGCATTTGATAGGGTACCAGAAGGCTTTATACATATATACGCAACTGCTACACATCATTCAACTATTTTGAAATATTATCAGCTATACTTATATATACTCGTATTCTGGTAAATATTGCCCAACATCATTACTATTATTACAATTAACATTCATTTCTTTAGCCAATCAATAAGTCTTAAAATGTATTCAAATGGCAATAGGGTAACGCTGTCCAATCGCTCCGACGCAGACCGCTAACGGAAAGTAAAGACGATACGTGCTTTTCAAACAGCAACAGTTCCAGCTCGATACAATTCGTGCTTTCTCCGCTATACGGTTTACGCGATATGTTGTATTGTAACGTCAGGGCAGAATTCAATCGGGAAAAACATGGATGATATTAAATAATAAACATGTGTCGTTCGGCACTCGAATGGCAATTCGTTTGGAATGTGTTGTTTATTAACCTAATCAGTGTACGTGTATGGGAAAGCAATAAACAAAGCATTAAGGAAATCGTAAAGGAGTAAATACGAAATAAAAAAATAAGAGAAACGAGTGTTTGGAAATGTTATGACAATAGTAATAATTCAGCTACATGTTTACAGCGAAATATACATTTATAAAGAAGTAAGCTATTATATAAAATGATGTTTTATTATTATATACTTTGTGTTAAGTGTGTTACATAACTAAGTTCATACATTTAAAAATAAATTCGCATATTTTTTCTACTCGAGAAGAAGCTGGAAGTTTATACTGTGTGTTCAGATACAAATGTTCATTTTGCCGACGTGATGAAGTATTTACAGTGAAATGGAGTTAATTCCTAGATATTATTAGTTCTAGCACCAACAAAACACCATGTGAAAATATGAATGCCTACATTCCGCGTGTCATTCACAGACCGGATTTATACAATAGTTATGTGCGTTCTTGCTCGCCGGAAATAAAATTAGCTACGCTATTTTACTACTAATGAGCGAGTTATTGTGACTCGCGTTATTTATGACGTAATCCGCTATGACCCGGAAATACCGACGCAAGGTAGCCGCATTTTACCTGCATATCTTGGTCCCCCTGCATTGCCTGTACAGCTACGTGCAATCGGTTGACGTGAAACTGGGTAAGTAGATTTGTTGTCATAAATACATTTTGGATATACGCATTTTTGTCATTTTATTCTTTCCTTTTTAAGATAAATTGGCATACATTTCTGTATCGTTGTCAATCCTGTTATTGAAAATATTCAAATAAATTATATAGAATGTTGATGTAAATAGGTCGATAGTATCTAACAATGTTTTTTCGCTTTTGTAGCGATATAAACAAGCATTATTTAAACCGTTATGTTTAGTTAAATAATTTATACAAATAATGATTCTTGTTTTTTTAATCATATATGTTCATATGGACCATATTTTACTTGTTCAACTTCTTGTATGTAATTGCCAAAATCTGAATACGAGAGAGCACTATTTTACTATTTAACAGTACCTTCGCGCTAAGGTCTATTTACGAACATTGTTTACACAATGCCCATTTTTTTTCGCGACATACATGTTACTATCTGGATTATCATTACGCGCAATTTAACAATTTTCCCCTGCACTCAGATAAATTTAGGAACCTTGAATATACAGTAATCACAAATCGTGCGCCTAATTTCCGCGCACGTAGTGCATAGCGACTAAATGAGCAGCAACTTTAATACATTCCTCTTACTCCGGTCTCTGCAATCTCTGGAATGATTAGGATCACGACACGATGCCTTGTGCGTTAACATGTGAATACTACAATAATAAGGCATAGGATATACATAGGGCCACTAAATGTACTAGGTTGTTTTAGTTAAACAATGCATCTTTATTTCTAAACATTCTAAACAACAGTGTCGATATACTTCACAACTGTCTAAACGTCATCTTTTATTCATACGTTTTTTTTGGTGTGATGTTTGTTTTTTATCATAATGCAAGTATTTCAAACTAACGAGAACATACTATCAGGATACAAGAAATAACACACAAATTTCAATAATTAACATCATTGACAACAGCAACGCATACACATGTTTTGCTATATATTTATCTGTATTGTCCCATGCACACACTGGTATTGTAGTTAACATTATTTAACCCTATGTATATAATTGCCTACGTTTCGTTTGAATAAGAGTTCTTATTGTTTGAGTATAGAGTATGTAATGTAAATAGACGATATTTCAAGTCATCATAACGGAAAATGAACGTGTTTACATTGGAACAAACTGGTATAGATTTATCATGCCAAACTTGGTTATAAAGACACCAATTTAGCAACTATTATATAATTGCTTTTTATTATTGAACGGTTTTCTTGTTAATGTTCCCTAATGATACATGTTCTTTCTGGATATTGCAGTTTGTTGCGTTATTGAATAGTATATGTGCGCGATGTCGAAACTTGCCGAGAAAAAGCATGTCCATTGTTCCTTTGATACGATTAAACCAAATAATTTGCGTTAAAATTATATTTTATTAATACATTGTGTCACATAGAGAAATTATCAACCTTTTGGGTGACAGTTTCATGTTATCTCTCAATAGCCCTAGTAATCCAATATTACTGAGTAAACAGCTGCATTTATATATGCATTTATTCCAATACAATAAATTCGCTAAACGGAAATAGTCCAGGGCAAGAGGAGATAATGCATTAATTAAACTGAAAATGTCTAATGAAACTCACCGATGAAAGTAAATAAATAAATACAATAATGCATTATGTATGCACATTGTTGTATTTTAACAATCGAGAAAAGTACTAATTTATAGCGCACGGACGATAAACATACATACAAACACATTAATTAACTGTACAAAACACGATCAGACGAGAAATTGTTACACCATGTACTTGTATGCCGGTTTGCTTAATTTTGGTGGTATGCCACCTTATTGTTAAATTAAGTATTCATGTACTTCAACATGTATTAGTATCGCAAGACAGGTTTTTCTAATGTTTTATACAATAACAAGTAAACTTTGAATGGAAAGGAATCGATAAACAATATAACTATGAACAATGAAGAATTGAACAATCTTTCTATTTTTATCTTAAATGTTAATTTGGAAAGCTTCTAACGGAACTAACAGTCGGTAATCAAACCATTCATATTTAACATTTTCTGTAGATTTGTTGTATCGCAAGCGATTAAAGCCAATTTGTTTGGCAGTTAATCGGTATTTTGCAGTCAAGGATATACAGTGCAATTAACTTTTAGGTCATACTCATTTATAAGGTCATGTAATTTTCTAACAAAATTACCGTCGAACACATATCTGCAGGTCCTAAAGCAATGCTTATTTCACTTCAGGAGTAGTTATCAAAATGCATCGTAACCTACATTGGCAGATGTAAGAGCACATGCTTTCATTGACCAAATAAAACAAAAAAAACGTTATAAACAATCGTTTATTGTTAGTTATTGTCTTGCTAAAAAAAGCGTGGGTTTGGAAATATATCATAATTATGTTATGTGTATTATTTCTCGGCTTTATATTGTCATATGTTAAACAGATATTGATTTATATTGATATGCATTATGGCCTCCCGCGATCAGAACAATTGCATGGACCATTGATAAGAAAAACAAAATTCCCATCATATTATGTGTGGAAAAGGTAGAGCAATATTGGCTTTTATGTGGCTTTAAGCATGACTTAATGCTGTCATGTAATCGTTCCATATTTATCTTATTTTTTGTACGAAGAGTTGTTTTTATATAAAAATACACTTTGATACGCATCGAGATGTAATTGCATCAATTCCATAAAACACAACAAAAGAGCAAGATTTAAGAATTTCGCTCGAAGCAATAAATTGTAGTTACTGCATCTAAATTTGTTCTTTATATAATTAATTGACAACATAAGTTAAATTTATGGTACCCCTGTTTTTCCCATGTTCACATCAATTGTTCAAGATTCCATTATGGCTCATAAATGTCCGCATGTTGAGCATACACGTGTAACGGTCAACTTAAGCTGACTTAACAGAACGCGTTAGAACCAGATCTAACAATTCTACTGGAAATTATACTGAACATGACTTGTCGATCGACGTTGTTCATGTAATGAATATGGGTCGTTTTGTATGTGCATTTACTCATTATATTACGGAGCAATGGTTTATATGAAAATAATTCTCACAATATATATCCTGATCCGTAATAATTATAAGTCATGCTATCATAATATGAAGATGTAATTCCTCGTACTGAGTGACCTTCTCGTATGTAAGTATGATTCATTTTCATTTAAATATGTTGTTTAGTTTTACTCGTATTGTGCGGACAAACATTTATTATAGTTCTTGTCACTGGTATGACGCAGTATTTAATGAACATGTCAAATGTTGTCAAAAATTTTGGACGCGAGAAAAATGACAAGGTAGGCGTTCGGTTATCTTCAAGATGTATGACCATGTTTACTTGGTAGTCGAGAGACCCTCGGACACGTACTTTTCTCAGTCTCAAAAAGTATTTTAATGTTTTAACATAAGATTACAACGTTTTCAAACGCAGGTTAACCACAGTGTGAATTTGTTTGAAAATGAATTACAATGCACACAACATAGAATGTTGAGTAAACATCGTAACCAAGAAAGTGTGAACGTTTTTAGCTGCCGCTAGTTATTCATATTTTATATTTTCTTCTAGTGGATAGTTGACTTCAATCGTATGTATTATCTGATTGAGCTCTTAGATCGACAATAGTTAACAAATAACAGATGCACAAGAAAAGACAAGAACATTTATTTCCTAATTAAAGGTCACCGACCCAGAATACAATATACAGACATGTCACATAAAACATGCATGAGTTGTGAATAGTTTTATGTTATTACTTTTCGCATTAAGATATATATAAATAAAGCGATTTTCTTTAATGTCAGATGAATACATGTTTGCAAATGATGCGTTTTAGATTAATATCACCCAAGTAAGGTTGTAATTGTGTTTAAGTAATTAATATAAGCAACATACGTGTAAAGCTCGTTTTTGCCAACATATTTAAAGTATTTTTATTTTATTTTTTACTTTTCATCAAACTTTTCTCTAAGTTTATATGTAAAACATATAATGTAATGAGCATTTACAGCAATATTCGGAGATTTCGCAGAGAATATTTATCATTTTAAATTTATAAGGCATCTGATTAGAACTATTTTGTTGTTTTATTAAATAGTCAAAACGTCTTATGTTGTCAACATACATTACTTATTACGATTTTACACAGTAACATACAATTATATAGTTATAAAGTGCTTTTTGTTTTGAAGCTATTATATATGTTGCATTGTTTTCCCGGATGTACAATGGCAGTGTCGCAAGTGGTTTAATGTTATCAACTAATGAAATACACGACCGTACAATAAGCAGTTTGATTCGTGTCTATTCACTTGTTTTCACGGCCTTTTGCCCCAAACATATTTGTCAAGACTTGTAATCACAAAAAAAACAGACAGTGTCTTGTTTTACAACAAACTGACAAATTACGGAATGAATGCTTTATAATAACCTCGTGATGTCTGTTTCATGAAGTAAAATAACACTGCATAATAGAGCTTGATGACTTGTTGATTATTTTGTATTGCAAAAAGACGCGACGTATGTCGGCAATATGTTGCAAAATAAGTTCATAACAAAAACAAACTTAGTTACAGGTAAATGATTTTAAAACGCAAGGTATATACAACAAGAAGACATGTCTGTATAGGTTTAAACGTCTTGGTTGTGATCAAAGCAGTCATGCTTAATGTAAAGATCGTTTCGGTTGTTTGCAAACAGGAAGAAAATGTTTGATTTTTAAAGACAAGCATGACAATGTATAGACCCTCTCTGGCCTTGGATCATATATCCTTGCTGTTTAAGAAACTCAATTTGCCATTGTTTATGACGAGCTGTTATCTGTGCTTGACCCACATTTTACATAATTACTCTATACGGGTTAAGATAACACGTATATTTTTATGCACTGTTCGATTGTTTTCATTGTAATCGGTTTGTTTATAAACCGCATCGTTAACTTGCACGAAGAATTAAGATTCCTGAATAATGCATTTGATAACAAAATGTGTCTCACATGTATATCACCGTCGTATCATCATATCATCCTTAACACGTTGCTCTGGGCTCTAACGTGCTCAGCATGCACATATTGTTGTGTGTAATATGATGACTTTTTGTAGTTTAAAATCATTCGAGACATTTTATATTTTGTCAAAATAAATATTGACTTATAAGATAATGAATTTGTTTTACCGATAATATTCTTTTAGACGATTTAATGAAATATCACAAGATATGTTGCCCACTTGAGTGAATAATCAGTAACCTACTTTTTTTAATCTGTTTATAAATTATCTTTATCGACCAAAACCTGTATGAACTTATGACATGTTATATATATATAATATTGTAATTTGTAAAATTTGTATTCGGTTGCTACGAAACGATGTCGAAATTATATCTGCGTTGAGGTCTGCTTTGCGGTGTTTCTGACTGTATAGATGCCAATGTCCGTTAGAAACAAGCCATGTTAGTGTTGTAGACCATAAGTATTTGTTGTCCCACGAGCTATGACGGGTGTGTTATTCCAGTCTGGTATGCGCGAAATACGACAATGTAGGCGTGCGGTTAAACTCCCTAGTAGGTTGTTTGCTGCAAGGGTAATGTTGTTACCTAGCGGCCGTGTGAAAATTATCAATATCAACGAAATGACTGTTTTGACCAGGGAATACTTTATATGTATAATTTATATTTTATAGGCAAAACTTGGATGAAACAGAAGCCGAATATTGATAACTAATGTTTGACACAATATGAGTCTAAACATTCAATAATTTCGTAAAAGCAACGAAATAACATTAGGACTTAGCTATCAAATATAAAATGTGCTCTCAATACGATAACGGGCAGAGAATAATTGGTAAGTGTTCAATACAGTAAAGTTTATTTAGCAATGCTTAGCGAGCAAACAAGATAATAGCAAGCAAAACAACTAATCCGTGTTCGACACTTACCTGGTACTCTAGTTATCCCATGATTTTAGTATAATGTTTCTGCCTCCAGTACAAAAATAAACAAAAAAACAGGCTGAACAACACTAAAACATCAAACGAAGTCGTGTAAGTAATCAAAATGAATTAGTATGCGCGAGTTTGTTTTTTTAACACGTTGAATAAACCGATTTATATACGTTATGTGTTTTGTGTCAAAAAGAACAACAAAACGTGCCCGACGAATAAAAGCTTTAGCAGCAAAACTTGCTATTTTTACGTAGCATGTAACGGCAAGTCTTTCAGCAATACATGTAAACACTTGTCTCAACATAAGGCAACAAATCATTCTGACTTCATTGATCTGGGACAATGTGTAACTGACTGTATGTACTGGATTCTTGTTGAACATTAGTGTGCGATAAAATAACATTGCCATGGCTGATGCCATCCTTTCACGTTCTGTGCAATGATGGATCTGTCAATTGAATAACGAAAGAAAACAGATCAGCGTTGTTGTGACATAATAAAGGGCTTCTAGTAGACAAATAGTGTACCTGAATTAACTGCTCAAACGCAATGGAGATCGGGGCGACCTTACACGAATTCGTTTTCTTATTCACTGGAAATGACAGTTTATGCATTGGATTCCAGAATTAAGAAAAAAAAACTGAGGGCTCTATGTAATTAAATAAATATTTAGTCTGTATTTTTCCCTTGCAATATAATACCATATGTAAAGATGATATTGATTTATACTCGTTTTGGTATCTCGCGACCAGAACAAGTTCATGGACCATTGATACGAAAAACAAAATTTCCATCATGTTCTTTGATAAACTAATTTATAAAACCACGTCAAGTCTGCTCGCTTAATAACTTCCACATACGCCCATTAAGCATATATAGATAGACACGTAACGATCACCAGCATAGGCAGTGGAAACGTTAGAGCAATATTTGCTTATATTGTGGCTTTAAGCATGACCCAAAGCCATTGTTTAATCGTGCCATTGTGTTTTCATTATAAACCTTATCTAAATTATTTTCGACATAAATGTTTAATATGAAAATTACACTTTGATGCGCAGCGAGATGTGATTGCATCAATTCTATAATATAGCACCACAAAGTCGAATTATATGCCATCAGGCCATTCTCGATAGACATGTATACAAACACAGAGTAGTAGAAAGATTTGAAAATTTTGCTCACTGCAAAAAATTGTAGTATCTGGATTTAAATTTATTCTTCATTTAAATAATTGGTAAAATAAGTTTATGGTACACATCGTTTTCACATGTTCCAATATCAGTATAACACAAAAACCATTGAACGTATATTTTAATATTAACTGTAAATATTTCCTTAAAATAAATGAATATAAGATAATTAAAGAGTAATTACGCGTTTTTGGCCAATTATATGAGCACCTGTTAGGTTTAACCATGTATATACATCTACATGAATAAAGACACACCAGACAATATACGTGTAATGACGTTGCATATAATTATACATTTCCATTATACGATGGCAAACATATATGTATTTATAATCCAATAATTGATGTAGCTAACATTTAACGATACCATATTTAACCTTTTCAGTTAATTTTAACGACATTGCAAGCTTGGTTCGATGTTTGTTTGGGCATACTTGCCGTCTACAAACTGATAATAAATATGATTTATTACCCAAGTGTGATTACGGGTTCTGTAGGAAATCTCTGACAATTTTCTCCTCGAGCCGGATTTCGGAAAGGTATGGGAACAGTTGATAATATATTCGTCTTGCAAGGTATAATAACTCATATTTTAAACCAAAAGAAGAAACTGTATACGGCATTCATTGATTTTACAAAGGCATTTGATTTTGTTGTGAGAGATATTATATGGTNTATCCCTCCGCCTATGGCGGGGGATAATTATTATCAGGTGAAATTAAAACACGTTTTGCTGAAAACGAAATACTATTATTTACAGAAACATGGTCTAGTTCTTTGTATAACTATGATGTCGATGGTTTTCATTATTATATGCTAAGTAGAACTATACATCTTAAAGGGACAAAGCGGGCTAGTAGTGGAATATGATTTATATTACCGATCGCTTGACAGTATTGATTTCTTGAAAAGTAGAGATGATTGTATTATGTGGAGAAAACTTAAAGGTCGATTGTTTGAAAACGGGATTGATGTTTTACTTCGTTTGACGTAAAATGTGCCACATGGAAGCAGTAGAGAAATTTTTATTATCGAACGTTTATTTGATCAAGTTTTAAACGATATGATACAGTTCGAAAATACTTATATTAATTACTGCAGATATATAGTTGGTGGAGATTCTAATTCAAAAATTGGCGTTAAAGCCGATTATGTTGAAAATAATGATTTACAACGATTTAATGTATAACCAGACGATTATATTGCAGATAGTCTTTTTTACCAAGATTAAGTCAAGATAAAGGTGTAAATGAGCACGGTAATTGTTTTCTTGAGCTTTGTAAAATGACTGGGTCAAAAGTGTTGAATGGTAGAGTAGGTGTAGATAGTAAGATTTGAAAATTTACTTGTGTAACCAGTAACGGGTCTAGTGTTATCGATCGTGTTATGTGTTCGCCTCCTTTATTTAAATGTGTTGATAAGTTTGAGGTATTTGATCCTAATCTAATATCGGACCACTGTGTAGTACAGTTTTTTTTATAAATACCTACACTAATGAAGATACATTTGATGATATTGATACAACTGCTTTGTTAAAAAATGAATGTGATAATGCAAAATACATTTATAAATGGGATACAAATAAGACCGATCTGTATATACAGTCACTCCAAAATGAAAGTATTATACAGTCTTTAAACACGGTATGCAATGATATTAATACCACTAACTGTTTCTCGTCTCTAGACCAAAGTTTAGAACATTTTTGTTCCATCATTGATGAAGTGTGTTCACCATTATTTAAGAAAACTCTAAAAACTGGCAAAAATGAAAAATATCAACATGTTCAAAATAACAAATGGTTTAATGACGTGTGTCAATCAGCAAAATCAGCTTTATAAATTATTGAACATATATAGGAATGACAAGTCTGGCGAAAATAGAATTAGTGTGACCAGTTCACGTAGATTATACAAATGCCTTGCTAGAAAAAAAAAATATCAATATGATACTGAACAGACAAAAATTCTAGAACAAAATAGATATTTAGATGCAAAGAGATATTGGACTATGTTAAAAGGATCAGTTAAGCCAATTAAATCAAGCAAATTGCATACATTTGACTTTGTAAGATATTTTAAATAAAAAAATGACCCAGATTCACACTTTTATCAACCAGACGAAGACGTCGTTTATTTGAATGAGTGTTATTTGAATGACGAATTACATGTACATGTAATGTTTGAAGATATAAATATTGAGATAACACATGAAGAAATTAAAAAAGCATGCTTTGTTTAGCAAGTGGAAAGTCGGCAGGTCCGGATTATGTACTAAATGAGTTTTTAAAACATGGTGTTTCCGAAAATCACTTTTTGGAGGTTTTGTTTGTACTTTTTAATAAAATGTTCAACTAAAGTTATTTTCCAGAGGCATGGAGGGAAGGGTTAATTGTCCTTTTACATAAGAAAGGCCAATTACAGAGGAATTGCATTGTTAAGCACTATAGGTAAATTATTTAGTAAAATTATTAACAATCGATTAAGTGTTTGGGATGACAAATATAATGTTTACATAGAAGCCCAAGCCGGATTTCGGAAAGGTATAGGAACAGCTGATAATATGTTCGTCATTCATTGATTTTACAAAGGCATTTGAATTTTTTGTAAGAGATATTATTTGGTACACACTTATAAAACTAGACATAAGATGTAAAAATTGAATATAGTCAGATCAATGTATAATGTTGTTAAATCAAAAATAAAATATAACAACAAAATCAGACATGAATCGTTTACATGTTTTTTTAGGGGTTAGGCAAGGGGAATCATTATCGCCTTTTTTCAATGTATCTAAACGACATTAAGGAACACTTTATGCTAAACAAATTTGAAGGCGTTGACCTTGGCATGTTAAAATTGTTTTTATTGTTGTATGCTGACGACATTTTTCTTTTTGCGGAATCGGAAGTTGGTTAACAAAATGGATTAGATTTGTTAGATGAGTATTGTGCGAAATGGAAACTCTATGTAAATATCAATAAAACAAAAATAATGATTTTTAAAAAGCGGGACAAAATAGAAAAAAATGAAGTTTACTTCTAAATGAAATGAGCTAGAAATTGTTAATAAATTTACATAAATTGAAGTAATATTCACAACGGGGGGATCTTTCTCAGCAACATATGATGCGCTTTAGGGGCAGGCTCTAAAAGCAATTTGTAAGTTAAAATCAAATTTGGTTTCGGGGCAGGCCTTAACAGCACTTTTTAAGTTAAAATCAAATTTGGTGAAATTTACAAATATCTCAGTTAGCCATAGTCTTGAATTATTCGATAAGCTTATTGAACCAATTTTAATTTATGGCTGTGAAGTTTGGGGATTAAACAATGGCATCCAAATCGAAAGAATACATCTACGTTATTGTAAACAGGTGCTGAGTGTCCGATCTCAAACCCAAAATAATTTCATTTACGGGGAACTTGGGCGTTACCCTCTTATAAATAAACGGATTGTTTGTGTTTTAAAATACTGGCCAAAAATATTACAATCTGATGATGTTAAATATATTTCAATTGTTTATAATATGTTATTACATGATCTCGAACTTTATCCCGAAAACAATTCTTCGGTAAAACTGTTCAACATCTATTAAATACACTAGGTTTCGATGATGCATGTTTTTTTCAGGGAGTAGGAGACGTTAATTGTTTTATATCCATTGTTAAACAACGCATATCTGATATATACGTTCAGAATTGGATAACCAAGTTACAACAAACGACAAGGGGTAAAAACTATTGCATTTACGGAATTTTTAGATTTCAGCCTTATCTCAATGTTGTAAATATTTCAAAATTAAGATTCGAATTTACGCGTTTACGAGTATCTGCTCACAGACTTGAAGTCGAAGCAGGGCGATGGCACAAGCCTGAAAAGACACCGTATGAAAACAGAAAATGTAAACACTGTAACGTTCTCGAAGATGAGTTCCATTTCTTACTCGAATGTCCAGTTTTTAATAGTCTTAGAAAACAATATATACGTAGATATTATTGGAATCGCACAAATATGATAAAATTTATCGAACTTTTACAAACTGACAACGCTAAAACAATTAAAAATCTTGCAACATTTATTTTTAAAGCAGCTAAATTGAGAACTGAATTATATTATCAATAGTTTCTCTCCACATATTACTGTCTATGTGTTGTCAATCAATAAAAATTATATGTTTTCACATTGTTAGAACATTCAAGTTTATTTTGAATACGATAAGACTTTACAATATGCATATTATATAATTACCTTAATATATAAATGTTAAAAAAAATATTTGTTTATTTTGAATATGAATGTCTTTAGAGTTGCCAATTCTTTCGTTATAAATTGTTAACTTATATTGCCTAAAATAGTATATGTATATACCTGTATGTCATTGACCACGGTTTACTACATTGTGTATTATATGTTTGTGTACTCATGGGCTTAAAGCCTAATGTATTCTGAAATAAAACCATATATTGCAATCTACTTTATTATCAACGAGTTCATTTAAATACATGTATGGGGAAACGCTATTGAAAGTTAATTGGCCTGATTGCAGGAAAACATTCGTCTGATAACCGCCTGGTGCACGGGAGTTGAGTTATAAATAAACATATACATCTTATACGACAATCGTACGTTATCATAGAGCTGTATTTGTAATATAATGTGCAAATACATTACAACGAACGTACAAGGGAAACGCTAACATGATGGCAAAAGTTAATATTGCCAAACTTCATGCACTATTATAACCATTTTGATACATTTCTTTCGCCAATCAATAAGTCTCAAAATGTATCCACAATAGGGCAATCCTGTCTTATTGCCCCGACGCAGACCGCCAACGGAAACTTCCAAACGTAAATCCGATACATGCTATTCGAACAGCGACATTGCCAGCTCAATACATCTCGTGCATTGCAGGAAACAGCGCTCCCCGCTGTACGGACCACGCGATTCGAGTAATTGTAACGCCAGAGCAGAATTCAATCGGGAACAACATAGATTGCCCACGATGTGCTAATTGACCCATGTATGCAATGTTTGGACTTAATGTAGTGTTATGCCAGTGTTTCCAGCAATGCGTATCAAATGCGCAAGATAAATTTAGATGATTGAGATTGACTGTGGTATGTGTTAAACCTTTATTTATCAGATACATTGTATTCACTCTCAATCGTTGATCTAGGAAACGAGGCGCTACATGTAATATGGTGTTTGTACAAGGAAGTACCAATTAAATCAATTATATGACATTGATGATTGGTTTAAGAATGGTTGATTATAGTCATTATCATTAGGTCATGCTTATTTTTGACATAAACACTAAAAACAAACGCTTAAATAACCTTTGCCAGCTATTTACCAACGGGTAACTTAAACTATGTAATAAAGCAAGTGGTGTTGTGGGCGTTTCCTCGCGATAATGGAAATTATGACATTGGATGTATGACTTTATAATAATCGTGTATGTATACACAATTTATTTAACTTAAGCTCTTCTGTACACTTCTTATAAAATGTGCGACACATTCATACCTTTATTTGATACCGGATTGGAAATAAACTATCCATAGGGCAATTTCATTGCTTTTGTTGTTGTCGTGACACTAACCCTCGTGTGTTTCTGCGATTATAAGAGGAAATGAATTATGCATGAGTAGTAATACTCTAAAAGGCTTTGAGAAAGGTTGGGGATGAAAAAAGGCTTTGAGAAAGGTTGGGGATGAAATAAAACTATGTATCTTTATTGAAATAGAGCACACATTCCGCAAATCAATCATCGAATGCGTATGATACCAAATTTGCATCTTTTCGGATAAATGCAACTTGTATGTAGCCAAAAAATAAAAATTAAGTGTTTCATATGTTTGCGGTTAAGACAATCATAGCTTTAAAATGTCAATGCAATTGTGTCTTTTTAAATATGAACATTACATAATTATGGTTCCTCGTTTCTTATAATAAATTCAAAGTTCGTTATTTAACTTATTTAGGTTAATTTACAAAACGTATTTTAGAGGGGCGATACAATAGTATTATGCCCGCAGGCTACGAGCATTATGTTGGGTTAGCATCTGCTCAGCTCTACTGGTTTTACAAACTCTTTAGCACACCTCAAAACATGTCAACATAATTATTTGTTGAACTGTCACACTGTCGTCTAATCGATTTGCTAGCCTGTCTAAAGAATTATGCTGTTAACGTAACCATTCGGAACATTTATATGTGATGTATACAGAGTACATGGTAAAAACGAGGATTAAATGAGCGTTACAATTCATAAATAATTCAAACCAGTGGTATCCTTCTCGCCTTATAATGACAGCCTTCGGCTTCGTTCCAATCAACATGTTTGGGCTGACTGATCTGACACTTTTTTCAAGGAGGCACTCACTGGTCTAAATAATGTGAATCTGTTTTGCAAGAACTATCCTTGGGTTCATTCAGTTTCTTGTGTGTCAGTTTCTTGTTGCAGTATTCCTTGTGTTATCTCTTGAAGACGTGAGATTGCTATCAAAATAGGCGCTGAAACACACTTTGAACATATTATTCAAAGAAAGCAAATACTTTTGAGAAAAAGGTAAAACATATTGCACGGGTATTATGGTTTTCATTTTGAAACGCAATACTTATGATGATTGTACCGTATTGCAATTGATGTGCGTGTATCCCTCGGGGTTGTTTTGAAATCATATGTTTGCTCCAGCTATTAGCTTAATATTTTAAGAAATGTTTAAGTGCTATAACTATCACCACAGATGAACTACAACAGGAACTTTTCTGTTCGGTAACTTAATTAAGACATCACAAACGTTCAATATATAACATCAGCTTCAAACCGTCTGTATTGGCTGCACAAAGGAAAAAAAAACAAGGTTGTCGATTTAAAATGGTTTGATGTTTAATATTGTACAGATATGTATAAATATTTTACATAACATTTCATAATTATTATATTATATTGATTCCATTGTGTAGCTGTACCAAGATTAAATTTACAAAAATGTTGCACAATAAAAAAATATTACGGAAATTTGCATTGCGATCTTTAGTTTCTTCCGAGAACACCACTAAATAGGATAACAATTCACTGAATATGATCATGACAAAACACTTTCATCGCATAGAGTCGGTTAAGGGACAAGCGTGGTAATAAAAACACGATTGAGAAACAGAGAGATTAGGCAATGCTAGGTAGCAACGGTATCACATAACAAAGTGTAATTCGAGTTAAACTTTCATTTCCTAACTTAATTTACAATAGGACACTTTTGAGATATTTTGTATTAGTATAAGCGTCTCGTAATTTGTCGAACGCGGCTCAAATTCAAACATAAGCTGTAAGCACTCGCAGTTTTATGAACATATACAGAGTCATGATGGCGATACCATCTTGATGTTTCGCGATTGTAATAGTTTAGCTTCGCCTTTCAAAACTAACGTGAAATTCGCTTTCTTTAACTATATTTATTTCTCCAAACATATCCGGTGCAATTTAAATTGCAAGAGTATGTCTAAATTGTTTCACTTGAATTAATCTCTTAATTTGTTTCGATGCAACACACTTTTTTCTCAGTATGTGAATAATCTAATTAACATCACATACTGAATTAAAATTATATGCTGATATGCACCTTAAACAACTGTTAACACGAAATACTTGACGCACATGCAACAAACTAAAATATATTAAGATGTTTCCATCGACTAGATGTGCATGTCTTATATTATTATCATTGCATTTCATCAAACAAAATACAAAGCAGTAGAAATTGCAGTATTTCTTAACATTAGGGCTGCAGTATACAATTTGACAGAATTGAGAAAAAAGCTCGAGGCTTATGCTATGTCTCTATTCTGTCAGTTAGAAGCGCTGCTGTTATGGTGTAAACAACCAAAGGTGTAACAACAATTAATAAAATTGACAAAATTAAGAACAATATGAAACAGTGATAGGAGTTTGAATAACGTTTAGAAATGGAAAAAAATACGTTGTTATACAAATAGTATAACATAGTATTTCAGATAGCAAAAAAGCTAATAAGTTGAGAAGGAAA
This sequence comes from Dreissena rostriformis, assembly GCA_007657795.1. Taxonomy (NCBI): domain Eukaryota; kingdom Metazoa; phylum Mollusca; class Bivalvia; order Myida; family Dreissenidae; genus Dreissena; species Dreissena rostriformis. The sequence goes on from VMBQ01000172.1 coordinate 366,558, forward strand.
GGGAAAGAAGTGAAAGAGTAGAGTTTCAGAATAAGAGAATTTGCGATAAGAAAAAGAAGTAGTTGCGGGACGGGGCATCGTTAGCAGAATATGGTTTGTTCCTAAGATGGAGTAGAGCAAACACATTACAACGCGAAACTACCGTAACATCAGAAGAACATAAACATTCAAGGACATGATGTGATCTTAGTCTATGTATGTTAGATAGTTTGCTTTTCTGGCACGTGTGACCTTTATCAAAGACTAAATTTCATCCAATATATAGGACGAATTAAACTAGTTTAAGCAAAACCCAAACCTTTGTTACATAATCCAACCGTATTTTATTTAAATTGCATACGATAAGATTATGTTATGTATTAATGATATCATCCCTGTTGATTGATTTTTTTCTTATTCATGAAAGGTTGTACATATCGTTGAACATCAAATAAAACACATAAATGTTCTCAATTATTGACCAAAAACAAGTTTCTCGGCGCATTTTCCTTTTTGTTCACGAATGAAAACTATCAATTTTCTTAATTTAGCATAGAAATCCAGACAACTTTGCTAACCTAACTTATATTGGAAGTTCAAAAGTCTGCACATATGGTTCTACAACGCCGTTTACTTATGTGCAGTAATATTAAACATATGAATGCATCACCTTGACAGTGTTGTCATGTTTTTCATCGCCTTAATAACTTATTTATTTTTTCAATAACTTCGAAATACAAGGGATACTATGTTAGAATTTACTTGATACAACATCAAATCGTTGAATAAATTGTATAAAACGTGAGGTTGTGTTTTGTGTGTTGCATACTCAATATTAACAATATTAGACATCACTTGTTTATATAATAATGCAATGATTACTAAAGTATATAGTACAGCCCAACACAAATCCCTTACAGTGACCTTGAGGTGCAATATGATCACACGGGCAATACACACATAATCAGAAGTATCATTCATTTATTGGATAACATTGAAACCATTGTAACTCATACAGACAAATATGTGACCTGGCTATGGTTATACAATACGGCAATGGTACGTTTTTCACGCATATAAACTTGACAGTTCAATCGCTATGTCTATTATTACTGCACCCTCACCTTTTCTGTTTCATGCTCACTCATTTCTTTGTAAACATTCTCTGTTACGATTACTTCTTGATAAGTGTGCTATATATTTGCTTGCTTGTTCTGTCACCACGTGAAACTCGTATTAGCTTTCCGACACCTATCTGTTTCCCAAAAGATTCTTAATCAGAAGAAATTACAGGAGATCTAGAAAACGTGACATTTTAATTCCGATCCGAATCTTTTGGTGAAAAATAGCGTGTTTTATTTTCTTATGAATGCAATTTTCTATTGAAATATATTTTAATAGAACTTAACATTTTATACAAATTTTAATACAATGAAAACCCGAGCCGAATCGGCATATTCGTCAACATATAGATGCAATGCACGAACATGCATATATGTGTAACCAGGCTTTAAAGAGCGAAACAAGCTACTCTTAAAGAACAGTAAATCATATATCAGTATGCATGCGGCAAAAAAAATGTATCATTAACAAATAATGTGCATACAACCCTACACGACTAGAAAGACATGTACAATTAAAACACTCAATTTTACGTGAGATATGACGAATTCAAGCCATATTCAAGACTGACATCCATCCCTCGCCAGTTCTTAGGTCGACATCTTAATCCAAAACACATGCGTAAAAGTAATCCGAAATGTTTTATATTCGATTATATGGCACATCACTGTGTCTTCACCAGAGATCCCGTTAGCGATGGCGGATAACAAAGAAGGTAGGAGATAGTTGCCTTGTACATTAGATTATGATAAAAATTATGTGTGGTTACACTACATTACATACTCAATTACGACGAAGCACGTTGTGTAAACTTAAAAAGAATTCGCGTGTATCTTCACTTAGTACGAAATGGCAATTAATTGTGTTTTTACAATTGCAATATGCCTTTATTTTATCCGATAAACGTCGAGTGTCCAAGTTTAGTTTTTTTTTTTCCCCTGATTTAGAAAAAGCCATAAGTGTTTTATAAATGCTTTGCACGTGCGGTACCCGCATGTTTTCAAATACATTGCTTAGCGATCGGACAGACTGAAATTGTATTGTTTTTCATCTTTTTGTTAAGGGCTTACAAATCATAAACAAAACATTTTTGTTCTAATCAAATTTATCAAAGAGAAATATGATATGCGAACGAAAAACACAATACTATTCGCGTGTATCTATTTGCACGTCGAGCAAGATGCAAACCCACCCGCACTTGATCCAGAAGTAGTATAGCGTCGTGAATAAATGCTATTCATTCATCATTGATTATATGTAATAAAATTTATCAAACAACACCTGACATTTTACTTATAATTTATGCATATTAAAGTATATGTTTGTGACATGTTCAAAACAAATGCCCATTCAATAGCACGTTCTTTAATGCGCAGGAAAGCTGTTCTTTTTAATAAGCCTAAGTTTCGACACAAGCATCTCCAATTATGAAGATGTATCGCCTATTTTCCCGTATTAAGACTCATGCTTGCGGTTACAATCACGCTATACAAAAATGGTTTGGGTGGTCTTAAAGATGATGGTCGATTCGTATTGTACAGTTTATATGACACATATTGTTTTTTCATTTGCCTTTGCTTCATAATAGTTGATTTATTGGTGTTTTTACAATATTTGATATCCATCTCGTTTTGATTCGAAAATCCGAAAAAGCATACACTTATTGCGCAACCGGTGTTACAGTATCCGAAAACGCATACACTTATTGCGCAACCGGTGTAACAGTAAAAACAAATTTGCGTGAAACTAAACTGCCGCGTACGTCCTTAAACAAATAGAACATGTAATAACACCCTTTAGTTATATCAAGTGTACCTTTTTGCAGTACTGTTGCCTACATCAAAGAGGTTTCGTCCGATTTTTTCTGAATTAATCTAGGGTGAAAAAAACTGTTTAACAAACATCTTCTGTTGGACTTAATTTTGCGTGATCAGTAACTTCTGGAATATGTCAAGGACTTGTACGCAAACATGTATTGGATGACGGAGGCATGGGAGAGGCTTTTATTGGCAATTGGGAAGGATTGAATATTGCTTCCCTAACAATTTTGCAATAAAATAGAACATGATGCAATTGCGTGTAGAATTTTGAATAAAATGTTAGTTGTTTCCTGTGTGATTCAATTTTAACCACGTGCGTCATTTGTTGTTCAATTGTCTGTTATTTAATCAACAAAACTACCTGTCACAATTCAATATGTTCATTTGTCATATTCCTAAAATACACAATTGTTTTATTGCGACTGTTTTCACATGAACTTTCATAAAATACAAAACTCAACACTTTTATAAACTTACACAATTGCTGTTTGAATGTATAGTCTTTTTTAATAGAATATTGTCTTTGTTTCATATAAAATAAATAAAGTTTGTTTTAAGCTTATATTGAAAAAATTAGAAACTGACACATGCATAATTTGTTAACAATCCACACTGACAAACTGACATAGCAAACATACTTTTGGGTTTTTATTTTACTGCAACCTATGAGATTTATTATTGATAATACATCCTTCGAAAACGATGACAAAAAGATGCAAATATTTAAAATGTAGCAAGGAAGTTGTTAAATGCTTTAACAAAAATGTATGTATGGATAAATAAAGAAGTAAGAATGTTAATAGTACGTTTACGCAGTGATGTGCGCCATTTATACGGAAAAGGACACATCTATGCCTCTACTAGTCGTCGTCACTTCAATCTCGTGTTATGCTACACGTATGGTCTGTACAGACTATTATCTGTTTGTTACATACATGGCATATGCCTTATTTTGATCATTTGATGTTAATCAAATATATCTAAAATATCGTCTTTTGTTTCAAAAACGTTAATAAAGTAAAACGATGTAAATACAGCCTAGAACACATTCGTTTGGTGTGAATGATTCTGCTTCGGCTTGACTAATAGAGTCCACGAACTCAAACTGCTGAAGCTATCTGATTAATATGTGTATGAAATTTATAAGAAGACAAGCGTTGTTCGTATTTTATTGTATATTTCCATTGACAAAGTTTTGAGTTAAGAAAGGTCAAACTGACCATCACTGTATTCAACGAACATAACTATATTTAAGTACACACAGTACTAAATGATAAAAGTTATCCAATAATTTACAGAAACGACTGTATCAGTCTTTTATACGTGGAGCATGCTATTTTAGTGGTAATTGGTGAAACGAGGAAACGTATTGGAAGTCTGTTCCATTGACAAAAAAGAAACATACATTAACCAGACAACATGTATTTTATTGAGGACATACATTGAACTTATACCAGTTAACTCATTCCCCATAGTCTAAATGGATATCCATAACTTGATATTTAACGTAGTTCTTCCATGAAAGTCTCTTAAAAGCAGAATATTGATTGGAGAAATTCAATAACCGGTTCTGTAAGAAACTACAATGCATTCCCTTCCTCGCCAAAATTGTATGTTTTCATCATTGTTAATATACTGCAATCGGTAAGTTTTCGTGTGCATAAATGTACAACCTCATAATTTATTACCAAGGAACGAATGTGCGCCAAATACCATTGTTGCATACGCTCGATTTCGGCAGGACGTTTTACTCATAAACAACGCATAACACTATCACGCGTGTATTTTGTGTCTAAACCATGTTATGTTTGGAAAAGCATTGTACAAATGGCGAACGCATAATCTATAGTGTTTACTAGAATATCTATTAAAATAATGCAAGTTCCAAAGAAGGCAGCGGCTTGAACAAACAGCTACAGGAACACTCGCATTAATAGCGGAAAACAAAATGTAACTCGTTCTTAGCCACTGTAAATGTATTGCCGTCAAGTGTTCGTCATGTATATTTATTCCATAGTTATATCTTCTCCTCAAGAATTCAAAGGCCTCTTTTACAGATCTACACTTCGCCCTATTGTCTTTAGAAAAAATGTGTTGCATTAACTGTCCCGAGGCGGTGACCACAGTTGTGTTCGTTTGTGTGTGTGTGTGTGTGTGTGTGTGTGTGTGTGTGTGTGTGTGTGTGTGTGTTTGTTGTATACGTGTGTGTCTTTTCTACTACAATTGTTTTGTGCTTCGTTGTTTGGCAATTGGTTCCTTGCCATAAAGAAAGGACAGCATTCCATAATAAGGCTAGTCATCTGCTGGTGTAAGTGAATGTTCACTTCCTGTATATTGCTATGCATTCGAATACATGTAAATAACTGTACGGGCGTTAAACACAACACTTTGTAATAATATATGCAGTAGCTTATATGTGTGGATATTATACGACATAAAACCTCACTTTTTTTCCAAACATCTTCAAACATGGTCAAGTGAAAAATGGTCTCCTGCTAAGAAACATTAAAAATGAACATACGGAATTGGTAAATACAACAGACAAATATCACCATTAATTTCCACGACAGTATCTCCTGAAGCATGTGCGATATTTGCTTAAGCGGCCACTGTTCAAACAAGATGGTTTGTTCAATGTATATGCCAATGCATATCGTTCGAATGAGCGCTCGATTATTTGTATTAAACCATGAGCATGTTTGTGAAATATTGCTGAAGTCGTTTGATACAATGATTATTTTCTAGGTACTAGAACTTATTCATTATATAAACATGCACTTCTCATTACGTGTTGCATGTTCTGAAACTGTATTTTTATACAAACAAGACGGTGTTATGATTAAAATATTGTATTATTGAAACAGCGGTAAAAATAGTAACTACGATTATATAACTTTATTAGTTATGTTTGATGAGTTGTACATGGAACATATTTTCTGATTATATGCAAGTATTTTAATGCCTATTTTATTTTATTTTTTCTAACAAGTAAAACTCTGTGTACGGTGATGTCCAATATGACAGTGTAGTGTTTAGTTCATGAATAAAGTGTTACAGAAATTAAGGAACCATTTGCGCTTCCAATACTCTACCGAAAATTGTAAGCAAATCACATCTGAATGGCTGACTGCATTGATTTCCGAAACCAATCTTATGAAGCTTCCAGATGGCTACCACTGATTCCCTTTGGTATGAAGACCCAGATATATTATCTTTTGCTGTACAATTATGTCATTTGTTTTTGATAACTGGGTGGTAGAATGTATCGATCTTTATAACTTCATGCGTTTTACTTCGATTGTGTAAAAGTAAAAAGTGCTGAATGCTCCTAGTTGCTTAACCTTTCCTTCCGCATTATTTATCAACAACATATACAAAATAAAAAAGTCAGTATTTAACTGTTTTGGTTATTCACGCTGTCATTTGACACATTATTGTTCGTGTATGCTTCATTAACGATTTAAGTGTTAAAAATGGGAATTTTGTTTTGGATAAGATACTTTGAGTTTCCTTACATTAGTCTGGAGGACCAAATCATCAAAGGGTGCAAGAGTTTAGAGCGGACACGACAGTGGGGGCTCTTGACATTTACCTTGAAGTTCTGATACATTCTGCACATTTTCCTAAACCCGTAATAGTTAAGGCAAGTTTCATCCAAATTCGTCAGTGTATTGGAGATATGGAGTGGACACGAATTATTTACGGCCAGACTGACGGAATGACGGATGATCGGAGAGAGTGAATGCCTACAATATTGTCCCCTTTCGGCGCGGGACAATCAATATCGGTTTTACTTTTTGTACCTGCTGTAACTACATGCTTTTATATAAATGTTAAACAGTATGAACTACCAGGGTCAGTAGTTTTTATAAAAAAGACTTCCGTGAACTCTGACAGTACGACCTTTTTCGTGAAGATAACCGTCTGATTCGTACTGCCAAGTTGTTTTAATATTTGTCACTGAATAGATCAGTAAGATAATGAATGACACACACAATTTGTATATGTACAAGTAAAATCTCTTGTGCAAACTTTGGCCTAAAAATAGGACCTTTGTCTCTAATGCAACCAAATTGTTACTGCGTTAATCGCACACCCATAGAGGTTACAATCAGTGGCAATTTATTTTGAAATGAGAAATGTAAAACCCGAAGAAACATAAAAATTAAGTAAGAGTAATCAGCCCCTTATTTTGACCGTTAAGCTCAAAATACTTTGTTTAAAACGGGAACCATATTTGCCTTTAATTATGACCTTGAATTTGAAGACAGCTTTCTGGCTTTAATGTGGAACACATCGTCTTGTATTGTATTACAGTTGTGCCAATATATTTGAAGTCCTTCTATACATAAGGAAAATATATGTCAAAAAAGCTGTATGTTAACATTAAAATACAATTGTCTATCTTTGACATTTAATTCTGATCTTGATCTGATCTGTTGCTTTTTGTAATACACTGTCTTGCATATGGACACATTTATACCAAGTTGTTTTCAAGTCCATTGGAGTTTTGTTCAAATCTGTCAATTGGGCTAGGAGGAGAAGTCCTTGGAAGTACAAGTTTAAGCATGCACGCACTGAGAGACCACTAGCCATGGGCAAAAGGGTATCCGAAAAGCTCTTCATTAGCACTATGTGCTTATGTGACCTACACATGGTGCTTGGTTGGTTATATGAGAAAAGAAAATACCCTATGTATTGACATTGTATATGCATTAACATTATTTTTCAACCTTTAATATTAAGGAATGACATTGACCGTTAATATATCTACCTATAATATTTTGGCAACACATCGTCTGATATTTTTTTTTTTTTTTTTTTTTTTTTTTTTNTCCTTGTCTTGACCATATTTCTTTTGTATGTATGTTCTTGGCCAAAGGAACTATGCCGGATTGCCAATAAATTATGAATGAGTTTTCAGATTAATCATTATATGCGCAAATGTATTTGTAAATCGTTAACTAAAGGAGTAGGATACAGCTCGAACAAGCCCTGCTTTAGCATTTTAAATGCCATTTTTTATACTGTTTCCTTAAAGAATTACAGAGATCTTAGCAATTGATTTCTCGTGTTTGTGTGTTACATATTGTCTGATACATGTTAACATTTGTTATTTTGAAATCTTATCATACATGTTGAAGTTGAAGCAGGGACGATCCCCTACGTGCTGTTTTACATTTGACATTGGAGTATTACCTTCACCTTAAAATAACCAACAGCCACTCTATAACCAATCGGAAAACGAAAACCTATGTCTGGGTATTTCATAAAATATAGTCCCAAACATTCCACCAAGGCAGATCTTGGTCTAGATTGGAAACAGTTTTCAGTTAAAGACACAGATAAATGACCTTTTTTGCTAATGTAAATACAGTTTGCACCATACACCATACACCATAAACATCTGACCATTGCATTATTTTAAATTACGCATTTATCACATCATATGATAAAGAGTGCATTCGTGAAACTGTTTACAAGCCGGTTATTTGTGATAAACTTGGTTCTTCCTTTTCAAACTCCACGTGCAATTTGTTTTAGATTAGTCTTCGTTAACTGTCTTTTCGTATTTCTCAATTAAACACTAAGCATATGGAAACGTAGAGCAATGCTTATGATTCGACAATTCATTCCAGATCGCTCCGTAAAAAAACATGTTCATAATTTATATAAGAAATGTCGCATTTAAATGCACTATGAACACGTTTATTGAAAGTGTATTGTAAACTGGCTGATGGATATCATATTCTAAAACATTCCAGTCTATTTGACTGTAATTAAAATCCGAATAATGCCCCTTCAAAATAATATTAAAACAAATATGGTTTCTGTAATATGTAATTCGTTTTAACAATTTTCAAAAGGCATATATCCCAAATCCCTAATATGTACGATGGACTATTACGTCCAATCTAAAACAAAAAGTCCCAAAAGAAATGTTAAATTTAGCTATTCATATTTCATGGAATATCATACGTCATCCATTTAGACATGCAAATTAATATATGTTGAGGTTTTCATTATGCGTTTTATGGAATGGTATTTGAACGTAAGATAAACAACAGTTGTTAAACTAGTGCTTGATATTGTTTGGTATTGTTGCATAATGTATTTAAGCATTATTTTGACTTTAATGTACCTTTTATTTGAACACAGTTTTTTTGGCAAAACCGACAGATGTTATTGTATAAGTCCATATATATCCAACATTCTGAGCATACTTATTTATGCATACCATATGTTAATTATATTGTTTATATCAATCAGATATATCAATGCCGATATGAAGACAGGCAACCATGATTTTGCTTCATATTTAGTACTGTTTGCATCCGGGCAGTCTGACGTTTGGCGAATAAATACATATATTTTACTCGTTTAGTGTAAACTTATAGAGATATTTGTTTTCTTTTAAAGTTAACCTTTACTTACACAATTGTAAACCCGAATTTATAAACGTTTATATTCAGGATACTACGTCGTACAATTTCAGCAGATTATATTTCGCTGAATGTATTGTCTGTGAGCAGTTAACACATTATTCATGCTTCACTCAACATTATTTATACTTTTTTTTTGTGAAACTTTCTTTTCATCATAATGCAGTTGTTTAGAACAAACGTAAACATAATATCAGGCAAAAACAAATAACACACAAATAACAACAATCAACTACACTGACAACAGCAACGCGTACACATGCTTGCTTTATATTCTCTGTATTGTTCCATGCACACGTTGGTATTATCGTTACCATTATTTAGCTTTAAGTATATATCTGCCTACGTTTTGTTTCTATTAGAGTGCATATTGTTTGAGTATAGAGTATGTTATAATAGTAGACGATATTTCAAGTTTACCTGTGAGGGGAATAAGCCAATGTGCCGTGGCTGCATTCTGCGCCAGATGTTAACGGACGACTTATGACCCAGTGATCAGGGGAAAAAGGTAAAGCGCCTCTGAACGCACATACTGCATAAAAAGGGCGCTATTTAAATGTGGAAGAAACTGGTACAAATAGTTCATGCCAAACTAGATTGTAAAGATACCCATCTTATTCTATAATTGCTTTTTATTATTGAACGGTGATCTTTTTAATATTCCATAATGCTACCAGTTTTTTTCTTTCTGGATATTGCAGAATGTAGCATTATTGATTATAAAATGTAAACTTGATGCCGAAACGTGCCGAGAGAAAGTATTTTCTTTGTTCTTAATATCCTGGCCTTTGATACGATTTAACCCAATAATTCGCGTAACATTACAATACGCCAGATGAAAATAGTCCCGAGCAAGCGGTGATAATGCATTAATGTAATTGAAAAGCGTCTCACGAACCTCATCGATGGCTATGACAACGTTGAAGGGACGTTCACTTTAAACGGAATCAGTATATTAGTTGTGCCGCATATGATAGTAGTCAATTTGTCTTGTAACCATTTGACAGTTTGCAGTCAACCATTTAGATGGGTTGCACTCATGCATACTCATAAAAATTCCGTACGTTACACGCAGTACAAAGATGCAAATGCACAGGTCCTTAAGTACAAGATTATAAATGTAGTTAGTTTACAGTTTTTTATTCTATAAATTCATGTGTAATCTGCGTCCGCTGAAATACTGACGGATCTTTTCATTGGTCACAAGAAATTCAAAAGTCTTTAAAAAAAGTTATATATACTAGTGTAAATATTAAATTATAGTTTGTTTTATAAAAAACTATTTAGCGCCAAGAAGAATTAATATTACAATAATATATTATGTTTGCAAATCGAGAAAAGTAATTATCTTAAAACATACAGACAGACATTTGTTTTGACTTGCACAATGTACATCGTCAACATAACATTTGGATGTTATTGATATATGTCAACATGAATACGCGCAGAAAACAAGTGTCAACAAACATGAATATTCACAAAACAAACTGATATTGAAGTACATATGATGAACAATTGGTAAGTTACGTTATACGATTTAACACGATTTATAGCGCACGGACGATATACATACATACAAATAAATATACCGTCAAAAACACGTTTATGCGGGAAATGGTTACAGCATGTACTCGTATAATACGTATGGCCGAATTAAGTATATGTTGTTGTTTCGTATGATGTGCCTCTATTTGTTTATGTGTTATGATATCATTTTTGCGCAACATAAGCATGATTTTTTTCTGTAATGATGTTAGGATATGGTCCAATAAAAACAGAAAATAGTTTCGGAGTGATCCGGTTAGCCGTCGGAATCATGTTATATTTCACAATACTCTTTATTACTCTTTATAAGATATGTCAAGTGATGTAGCCGACTAGACATTACCTCTTTTAAGTGTAATTGACGTTATACGTATAAGAAAATTCAATGTTGTAAGCTCACGTTAGATGACCTTTTAGAGTATTCAATGGTTAGATGCATATCAGAAAACGCATTAGGAAATTATATGTTAACATTAAACAAATGTACTTAAACAATAAAAACTAAATGTTTTGAACGTCACAAGGCACACATGTTATTTCTCCATATAACAATACATATTGAGACTGTGTTTTTATGATACAATTGTGCAGAACGAAACTATATCAAAATCGTGAATGGTTTATTATGTCTTGGATATTTATGACATAAAAATAAATAAATATGTATATGATATTGATTTACATTGACATTGTAGTCTTAACGTTCATAGTCTAGCGACGAGAACAATTGAACAGGCTCGCAATATGAATAACGATATTTCCATAATGTTCCTTAGTAAATTAATTTATAAACCCACGTAAAGCTGCTCTCGAAATATCACCGACAAAACTCAGCGAACGTATATAAGAACTGCATGAAGACAACACATATACAATGAAAATTAAACACATTTTTAAAAACAAAATATTGCCAAAACGTCGCGTTTCAATGCGGTCAAAAATGTACGATTGTATATGATTTTTCAACATTAACATTATCGTAGATTTGACTTGCGAACACTGCCCTGCTGCATTATTTATTTGATTCAATGATTCTCAGATGTGTTCGGTATGGCCCGTCAGGTCCATACATCCAGAAATCGGCAATGTTGCCGAAGGCTCAGAAATACTCGATCAAATCGGAATTACATTAATATTTGAATATTTTATACTATTTAGAAAGGAATAAACCAATATTCAAGATGCAGTCTCCGTAATTTAATTGTTTTGTTTGTTCATTACTCAATACAATTAAAGTGTCCCAGAACAACAAAAGCATGCATTTACTTCGCGTTACCAATTTAAAATGAGCACATGTATTTAATTATAGACATGTAAAAACATCTGCTATTTTAGTGTATCGTATTTGCATGTCTGAATACATTATGAAACTGTTTTCATTTGATTTCGACAATCACTACAGCTGCACAACAAAATAATGTTTTATTTTAGTTTAAACTCTTGTTGTGTAGTTTGATTGCATCGAAAGCCTTTAAATAGTAGTGACACTCTCGAGACACTCTCAAGTCCGTTTCCTTTGCAAAGCCAGTACTGGGTTAGAGCGCTTTCCGAAAGGGGATTGAAACGGTGACAAGTTAGGACAACATATATATGACATCAGTAAATAATTATATAATATTTTGTTCTAGAATTAGTTCAAAATTTTCTGCTCTTTCTTAATTTTATGTTCATGTAGTCACAATGGAAGGCTTAACTGCATGTAACTTACGATTGATGTTAAAATGACAAGCGTCCTGACATTTTAACAATTTGAGTTTAATAGAATCGTGCCTTGTTGAATCTCTGTTTAAATATGGTATGAATATGAAAAAAAAAAAAGATTTGAAGGTGAACTCAAATTCAATTGTTACGGATCTCCTGAGTGTGTTAATCTTTTCTGTAATATTGCACGAATGAAAATAATCGTATTGCATGTCTGATTTTTTTCCATTTAAAATAAATAGAAACATCACTGGCATTATTTTAATGCAATATTGATTTTTGAAACACAAGTAAGAACAGAAACTAGGAAAATCTAAACATGACCGCATCGATTTAAGAAACGTAGTTGAGAAGTTTCCAAATTGCTGTGTATCATTCTCGCTGGTTTTTAAAACTATACATTCAGCTGTATGAACACATACGTAACTTATTAGACGTTTTGAATAATTAACAATTTGCCTGTTAATGATGTAAAAAGACTGCGTACATTTTCGTTAGTGTGTCTAATTCTTTACGATTGATTGATATACGTTTGACAAATATCATAAACATATATAGTATCACATCAGGAATTATAGCCATATGTATTCAAAAGAAATATGTCCAGTCCATAGCTAGAAACGATTTTGCGTGTGCAAATGTCAATGCAATGACATATATTTATAACATTTCGAATTGACGAAAACAACATGCATTTTTTCTCTCTTTTTATCAGACTTAGGTGTATTGCGATCATCTCATTTAGCTTATAGTTATTTTCCTCTTCTGACGAATCTGCCAGTTTGAGTTTCACTTTGATATGTATCGACATGCTTGATAATCATATGGTATTACTTATACATTCCGTAACTTGTAAATAAGTTGTAAACAAAATAATATACAGTATGTTTTGGATTATTTTAATGTATTCTGTATTCTGACATGTGGTTTTCACACGCGTCAATTATAACCTACCTTTTTTATATCGATCGGTGCCAACGTTAAGGGAATTACGTTTGTTTGTACCAATTGTTCAAATGTATCTGTCATTTTCTGATGTGCAATACATAAAACTAATTCACAATGAAAGTACTGCACATGCTTGTGGTTTTATTTTCTGACAAAAAATCCAGGGAATCTGAAGAAAAACACGAGTTCCAGTCTCCATATTTGCTATTTGTAATAACGACCTCACTTTCAATAATTAAGATCGGGTTAAACTGTATTTATTACATTACACCACACAATAAAAACGTTATATTAAAGGGAGTTGTATGATTGATATGTTCTCACTGTGTGATCGAAACAGTTGCACATAACTTTCAAGATTAATGCACTGTTGTTAAGAAATATAAAGAGCAAATTGTAAGTTCGCATGCAATGCTTCAGAGAAAGTTATGATGCAATTGCGTGTCAAATGTTGAATATAATTGCGGTTGTTTCATGCGTGACGCAATTGCATCCAAATGTGCCTCTTGCTATGTTTTGTCTGTTGAACCAATCACACTACCTGTCACAATTCATTATGTTCATTAATGATATTCCTAAAAAACAGAATACTGGTATAGCGACTGTTCCACATGATCTATTAAAATAAACATATGCCAACAATTTCCTGAACAAATTTGTTTTCGCATTAACAGTATCTTACAATAGAATTATGTTGAATACAATTGAGGTTGTTTTCTGTGTGTCTCAATTGCAACCAACAGTGCCTCGTACTATGTTTTGTCTATTATTGAATCAATCAAACTTCCTCTTACAATTCAATTTGTTCCTACATGATATTCCTAAACACACAATACTGCTATAGCGACTGTTCTACATGATCTATTAACAAGATACATAACGCCACAATGTGTTGAACAAATTTGTTTCCGTACTTACAATATCTTCGAATAGAATAATGTCTGTGTTAAAAATATCAACAATGTCATTATTGTTATCTATGAAGTGTATCATATATTATGCCTTGTATGATTTTTCACCCCAAGTGTGTATATTGTTTAAAGTCGTAACTATGCACTGTGCTATTGTATACAGAATAGAGGTAATGTTATGTCAGTGCATGTATGTTTACTCATATAATTTATCAGAACTTCATATCTGAATCATTTGATTTTAATAAACACCTCATATTAATTGTGCATGCATATCGTTTATGGCACAAACAAGCTGAATATGTATTGCTTTATTACGATTCAATCAAAAATAATATATTTTAATCAATAATTGATAACATTTCCTAGTCAGATGTTATAATACATATGCAAAATGATGTATTTTTAGTGGACACACACCAGCTAATCAATGGCGTCTCACGAATAATGGCGCTTTGTTGCGACTCAAATTTACAGACATTGCCCACACGCCCCCACGCCAGTAGTCGAAACACTAAATGCACTCATGGCCCAAACGATTCTAAAGGTTTCACAGAAATGAACAGCTAATTTGAAATAATAATGTGGTGTATTTTCGGATACGGTTTATTAAAGACTTGTACACCCGCCTGTATTCTGATTTATACCATGATGCAAAGATATCGTTCCTTTTCTTCCTGGTGGGCATGTATTTAAGCTTTATTCAAATATTTATTTCATCAAATTCACAGCAACACAATATATTTACACGCGCAACATGTTATTATATTTCAAACGAGGAAAAAATGTTTTTGGTGGTTGAGGCAAGTTGTCAATGATTTTGGAATTCTTACTCGTATCTCGATTGACTTTCCGATACATTTGTGTATCACTTTACGGCTGTTATGTGCACGGTTCTGGTAGTAATACAATTGATTGACATAAGCGTGAACGAACTGGCGTTCAACAGGTTAGCTTATGTCTAATGCTTTCTCTTTTCATATGCTGATTCTTGCTGACACATCACCATCATAGGTAAGTGATGCATTTATCAATATGATAAGCAGTCTATAGTGTGATTTGGTACGTATATACATATTCAGTATTTCATCTTGATGTTGTAATTCCCATGTGTTTCTGAAATGGTTCCTTGCCATAAATAAAGGACTGTATTAAGGTTCCTCTCTTGCTGGTGTAAGTGAATGCTCACTTTGTGTCTATTTCATTCATATACATATATATATATATATATATATATATTGAGAGAGGATATTTGTTCATGTCAGTGTAAGATGTATGTCTCTTTTTCAAGAAAATAAAATACAGTTGTTTCCCTTTCGCTGAAAAGTTAACCTTTCTCCCGTGGCGTGCCTCAATACATTTCAATACACAACATGACGTCATTAGTGTTTGGTTCGAGCCGAGCATGATACACTTTATCTTTATATAAAACTCACATAATATTCTATTTATCCTAGTATTTCTTCCATTTTTACATTAATAATGTTCAAATATCGCATTTTTAGACGAATTTGTTCTTCCGCAGTACTGTTGACAACGCAGATTTTCTTATTTTTGGAAAAACCCACAAATGATATAAACATAGCACGAGAAAATTTATTTTTTCACCGGTGAAAATAACAATTTGTTTATTTTCGCTGCTGTTATTTTACTGCAGATACCTCATATTTTATCATTAGGTATAAAATAAATATATATATCATGCATTCAAATGAATTGTTTTAACTGTGCGTGCCTTAAACACAGCAATTTGGAACAACACATGCAGTAGCTTTTATTTCTGGATGATAAGCGACATAGAACTTCACTTAATTTCCAAACATCTTAAAACATGGTTCAGTGAACATTTTCCTTATTAAGGAAACATAAAAAATGAACGTTTTGACTTGGTAAATACAACAGACACATATCACCATTAATAAACTTATCTGTTCATGTAGCTGTTTTTCAAGTCGATGCTTTCTTTGGCACTTGAATTATGTAACTATGTATTCTAGTAAACAGTATGCAAAATGCGTTCTCTATTAATCGTTGCTTAAGTCGACTAGTGTGTCATTTTGTAAGTATTTTCCTTTCAATCATCTTAACATGCTTCAGGAGATACTTTGGACATGAATGGCGATAGTTGTCTGTTGTCTTAAAGCTTAAGTGGCAACTGTTCAAACACGTTAGGTTGTTTAATTTGTATGCCCAATTCATATCGTTCGAATACGCGCTCGATTAATTATATCAAAGCATGAACATGTTAGTGACATATTGCTTAAGTCGTTCGATACAATAATAAATTGCTTTGTTTTTAGAAATTAGTCATTAAAAAAAACATGCACATCTCATTACGGGTTGCATGTTCTGGAACCGTATTGTTATAAAAATAGGATGACGATGTGAATAAAATAGTTTAATATTGAAACAGCAATACATATACTAATAGGGTAACAATCCATTGAATGAGGGAAGCATCGGGAATTCGTAATTGGCTTTTATTGGCAATTGGTAAGACTTGAATATTGCTTTCCTGACGATTTTGCAATAAACAAGAACATACGGCACTTCCATTTTACGACCCTGCCTCATCGGTTGCAAACCAGCTATATATTTCGAACACTGAAGATGCAGACCCAAGTATTTGTTCGATACAAACGAGAGCAAACGCTTTTATGTTAGAACACTCGTATACATGTATACGTGTCTATATGTAAACATGTATCGTTCTTAACTTGATANACATAATATTCTATTTATCCTAGTATTTCTTCCATTTTTACATTAATAATGTTCAAATATCGCATTTTTAGACGAATTTGTTCTTCCGCAGTACTGTTGACAACGCAGATTTTCTTATTTTTGGAAAAACCCACAAATGATATAAACATAGCACGAGAAAATTTATTTTTTCACCGGTGAAAATAACAATTTGTTTATTTTCGCTGCTGTTATTTTACTGCAGATACCTCATATTTTATCATTAGGTATAAAATAAATATATATATCATGCATTCAAATGAATTGTTTTAACTGTGCGTGCCTTAAACACAGCAATTTGGAACAACACATGCAGTAGCTTTTATTTCTGGATGATAAGCGACATAGAACTTCACTTAATTTCCAAACATCTTAAAACATGGTTCAGTGAACATTTTCCTTATTAAGGAAACATAAAAAATGAACGTTTTGACTTGGTAAATACAACAGACACATATCACCATTAATAAACTTATCTGTTCATGTAGCTGTTTTTCAAGTCGATGCTTTCTTTGGCACTTGAATTATGTAACTATGTATTCTAGTAAACAGTATGCAAAATGCGTTCTCTATTAATCGTTGCTTAAGTCGACTAGTGTGTCATTTTGTAAGTATTTTCCTTTCAATCATCTTAACATGCTTCAGGAGATACTTTGGACATGAATGGCGATAGTTGTCTGTTGTCTTAAAGCTTAAGTGGCAACTGTTCAAACACGTTAGGTTGTTTAATTTGTATGCCCAATTCATATCGTTCGAATACGCGCTCGATTAATTATATCAAAGCATGAACATGTTAGTGACATATTGCTTAAGTCGTTCGATACAATAATAAATTGCTTTGTTTTTAGAAATTAGTCATTAAAAAAAACATGCACATCTCATTACGGGTTGCATGTTCTGGAACCGTATTGTTATAAAAATAGGATGACGATGTGAATAAAATAGTTTAATATTGAAACAGCAATACATATACTAATAGGGTAACAATCCATTGAATGAGGGAAGCATCGGGAATTCGTAATTGGCTTTTATTGGCAATTGGTAAGACTTGAATATTGCTTTCCTGACGATTTTGCAATAAACAAGAACATACGGCACTTCCATTTTACGACCCTGCCTCATCGGTTGCAAACCAGCTATATATTTCGAACACTGAAGATGCAGACCCAAGTATTTGTTCGATACAAACGAGAGCAAACGCTTTTATGTTAGAACACTCGTATACATGTATACGTGTCTATATGTAAACATGTATCGTTCTTAACTTGATATGAAATTTGTATTTGTCTTAACTTGTTATACATTTTATATTTACGCTTTATACAATTAGGTAAAACATAAACTGGGATACATAAAAACATGGCATCGATCAAAAACAATAAGAATATTAGCACATAAGTACATTTTTAAGACAAGCTATATCAAGTGTATCTTATAGTGAGTCCTTTAGGATGGATGGCGGTATTCTTTTGTAAACTTTCAGAGGACCTTATTAAATATTATATGTAGGCTTCTTAACCCCATAATTAATCGGTATAGAAATAACGTGGACAAGTACGTATTGTTCTAACATGTAGACATTAATGTATAACACATGTGTTACAATGTTGTTTTAGTAGCCTAGGTACAAGTTTTTAATGTAATTGATTATTCTTTCCACTACTGTTATAATAGACCACCGTGGACATTATGTATTAAAATGTACGGGTATAGATAAAGGAAGTTATTCAAGTTCGTACGTGTACAAAAGCAAATGATTGAAAAGCCAATCAGTCATGGATAGTTCGGAAAGGAAATCATATAGCAACAATGACATTAGCTACCCCATACTTCCATTTGATACCAGCGATCTGTATACATAGATACACAAATGAGAAATATCATTAACATATATTGTTTTATTATTAGCTAACATTATATATACTCGTATACTTGTTAATATTGTCAAACATTATTATGATTATTACCTTGTTAATCGATTTATTTCGCCAATCAATGCGCCTCAACATGTTTCCACAATGTCCATAGGGTAATGCTGTCCAGTCGCTCCGACGCAGACCGCCAACGGGAACCCCCAAACGTAAATCCGATACTTGCTATTTGACCAGCGACAGTGTCAGCTCGATGCCTCTAGTGTATTGATGGAAAAAAGCGTTCCTCTCCGCTTAACTTACCGCGCGATCAGTCTAATTGTAACGCCAGACCAGAATTCAATCGGGAAAAACATGGATTATATAATGTAATGAAACATGTGTCGTTTGGCACTCGTATGCCAATTCGTTTGGAATGTGTCGTTTATTAACCTAATCATTGTACGTGTATGTGAAAACAATAAATGAAGCATTAAGGGAATCGTAAAGAAGTAAATACCAAATAAAAAATAATGCGTCTAATTATCATCACGCCGTAAAATGTTTTAAGCACCATGAACTCTTGCAGTTTCATTACTTCCGTTGTATGTTAATTACGCCATTCATACATTGTGATTGTGTTGTGTGTAAAGACAATGTTTACAGTTGGATACACTAATTGTGAATTTAACTCATTGAAATGTTGCTAAGGAGATATAATAATACTTAAAGCTGTTGTGTGCTTCAAAACTCTTCTGTGAAATTAATGTTGAGCAATGTGTGGCTATTCTTTCTATCGATCATATTTCATATCGAGCTCGTTCATAAAGTTAAAAAACAACAACAACAAAACACTAAGGACAAATCAGAATGTATAATGGCCTTATAATGTGTTAGCCTTATATTCCTAAAATCTTACCTCAGTTGAAGAAACATGTTCAAATAATTCTTATTCTAAGTTTGATGGTCGAGTTGCAGAATTCAGGAAATACCTAAGTAGAGAGATTAATCGATGTTATGAACCATGAGTTCTCAGTTGTTTGCAAACAAGAATACAATGTTTGCTTTTTCTGGACAAGCATAGCAATGTATAGACCCTCTTTTGCCTTGGATTATATATCCATGTTGTTGAAGAAACTCAATTTGCATTATTTATGACGAGCAGGTCTTTATGTTGAACCAAGTGTGTACGTACATTTCTCGATTAGAATTACAATAAACAAGTATATTGTTATGTTATGTTCGATCGTCTGCATTCGAATCGTTTCGTTTTGTTTTCAAACCCGTCGTAAAATTGCCTGAACAATTAAACCTCTTAAATAATTTAGTTAATAGCGAAAATTTAGCTCACAAGCAGTTGTCATATCTCCGTCTGATCATAAAAAATGTAGCCCGGGGCTCTAAAGTGCTCCAACATCCACCTAATCTATTATGCAACTTGATGATTGTTTCTACTTAGTAAATAATTGGAGAGATTTTGTATTTTTATATCATAATTATTTATTTATAAGATCGTGAACTATCATTTGTTTTACCAATACTGTGCAATAACATTTGTATGATTTATTTACCGAAACGGTTCTTTAAGACGATTACATTAACTATCAGTACATTTAGATATGATGCCTACTTAATTGAAAAAAAAACGTCAAATATTTAGCTTACCAAAATATGTTTAGACTTATCGTTATCAACCAACGTGGCATGTGTGAACTTATTTAATTTTATAAATTGTTAAACTTGTATTTGTTTGCTTCGAAACGATGTCGAAATTATTATGCGTTTCAGTCTGATGTGCGTTTCTGACTATATAGATGCCAATGTCCGTTAGAAACACACCAATTAGTGTTGTAGACATGACACCACTACTATTTGTTGTCCCACGAGATCTGACGGGTTTGTTCTTCCTGTCTGGTATGCGCGAAATACGACAATGTAGGCATGCATTTTATCTCCCTCGTAGGTTGTTTGCTGAAAGGTTATGTCGTTACCTAGCGACCGAGTAAAAATTATCAATAACAATAACAATTACTGTTTTGGCCTGGGATTACGTTGTATGTATAATTGATATTTACGCAAACTTGGATGAAACAAGAAGCCAAATATTGATAAGTTATGTTCTTCATAATCTGAGTCTTTACATTCGATAATTTTTGTAAAAGCAACGAGACAACATTTGGACTCGGTGATAATGCATTAATGCAATTTAAATGCGTCTAATGAAACTACCCGATAACTATGAAAATATTGAAGGGACAATGAAATATATTTGTTTATTCCGCATGAGATGGTAGTTATTTTACGTGGCAGACAGTCGGCAGTTTCCATTCAGCCATATATATTCGATGTAATATTGCATACAGTAGAGTTAGCGATTGTGTATATGCAAAAACCTGCGCACCCCTAGTAGAGAGTACACAAAATGTCACTCGATACACTTTTAACAGTTTGCAGTGGCTATTCCTAGCTGCAAATTACTTTTGATATGCATAAATGCACTGCATTTTAGATACTTCCTATACTGATTGCAGTCGTTTATCACGATTAATGAAGCATTTGAATGGTGCAGTGGGGAGAGAGCATACTAATGTCCCCCTTAGGCACACACATTTCCGATAAAATATTATTCGTATAAGTCTGAAATTGGCATACTGGCAAACGTCCTGCTATATTAATTTCTAAATATCCAACCATTTTCTATATTTCGCTTGTCTCCTCTTATATATATGAACATTCAGTTCTATTTGAAGACATTGCGTTTCATACTACTTCATCCAACTTAATGTATGACGCAATTGATACGTTTCATAAACAATGCGCAACAGTAGTATGAATTTGTGAAATCAAGAATAAAATATATTAAATGTAAATTGTATAAGGAAAATACATCAGATATAACATAACAGATACATAATACAGTTACACATAATACTGCATTAATTGCATAATATAATTTTCAAATCAGACTTTACATGCATATGGACAAAAAATGAGTTGTTTAACTTGATGGCATGATATTTTAGAAACTTAAATGAATTTTAACTAAAAGTGTTGTGTTTTGGGACTCATTTCAAAAATGCATTTCGAACACTTCTGATGTGTTGTTATAATTTTGAACAGAATGCTTGTTATTAACACTGACAAATATTATGATGTGTGCACAAAAAGATGTAAGGAATATATTCATTTTAAAACAAAAATAGACTTCGACGATACTTCGTTGCATGAATTCTTTAAAACGGCACCTACAAAAACACATACATTCAAAGAAAACTTACAAGATGTCAGTATTTTGATTGTTTCAACAAATCGTAGTTTCTTCATATAATCATTAAGTACTTTACTAATTTAATTGTATACGTATAGTATCTACCTCTGCTCAATACACGGATAAAACGAAAACGAAAATTTAGTATTCACGTGTTACATCCCTTATCGCATAAATTGTTCGAGATATACACCATTTACGGGTTCTCCTTGCCAACAGGACTCTTAAATGTTCACTTTGTAAAAAATATTGACGGTAACAAGTGCAGAAAATATATAGACCAATATTTCCAACATAATTTTCATCGTAATCATCAATAATGATATGTATTTCAATCCAATAACTAAAAAAAAACTCGAAATAATATCGATGTTCTCTCATTTTTGGAATACATCAGATTTAAAATTGTCAAACATAGGCAAACCATGCATTCAGAACTCAGGAAACGAATGCTTACTTGCAGAACAAAACGCAATGATTAAAAGCAAATTAGTACATGACTGCGTGCAGGCTTCACTAAAATTCCCGAAACGCTTTACAACTGAATTAAAAAAAAATAATAAAAAAATCAAAGGTAATTGTATAATATTTGTGCGCACAACAGTACTGAGAATATTCCCATTGTGTTGGATACCAAACACGCGTTGGTTACTTCATCTATGGAATAAATTAATGAAAATGTTCATTGTATATTCCCACTAAGATACGGTATTAGGAAGAAACGTTTTTGGAACTATAAAGTCATATTAGGAAACAAATGATATATTGGCAATCTGTCTTGAATGGCCTACTTCATCACTTTGGGTGCAGGGTTCAGGCTAGTACATACTATTGCTGGCAACATTCTACTAAATTAAAGGACGACAAACAAATCGAAACTTTGCTTCCAAATGAAAACAATGAAAGTAATTGTTTGAAAACGATTGAACACATGTACGTTTACATCATGATCTTGACAAAGTTATAGAAGCTGTTATATAAGTTGTTTAGCATTTTTTATCTTTCAAAAGAAAACAGGTTGGGTGACAGGTTTAACCTGAGATAGGTTGTGTGGTTTATGGATGCAATACACCAGTACAAAACACTTTTTATTTTATTTAAAAGTTATTGCTTTATGCAAGCATATAAAATGTATTGTTTTTTTCTAGTTTGCCAACATGTTTGCTTATGAAGAACGCGAAATGATTGACTTTTAAATCTGCTTTCCGTTCTTTGAACACGAGAGTTAAAGGTTTGCTTGTTTAGAATGTTTTATTACACCCTCTGTGCGTCATATATCCTTGTAGTTAAAGAAACTAGATTTGTCATTGTTTATGACGAGTAATTCATAATGGCATATCAATTGGTTTTGTTTCCGAGGTCTTGGTTATAATATAAAAACAGTTTATTGATTCCGATTTTGATTTATGAACGTTCATGTATGTACGTAGAATATTGCCATTTTTAGTTTTGTCGTCTACCATCATATAAAGTACTGTGTGTATTAAACATAACAACAGTGGCGCCATATAATTTAGAAAATGCTTTACGTATAAGTTTATTTCATTACTGGAATATACAAGTTTACTGCACCATTCACGTAAAACGTCTAATACATAAACCACCATATGTGCACCTATCTCAATGATTGACGAGTCTACTCTCCACTTTATCCTTCTTTTGTGATGTTCACTCACAAAATACAGAATGCATACGAGTATAAGTTATATTTGGTAATTTGTTAATGTTCTTCACGACAAAGTCTATAGCCTTCGTAAATATTTAATATAATGCATTATACTTTATTATGTTCATTAATGAATACCTCATAATTTATGTGGAGCATATTTATGAAATGTTGGTCACACTATTATTATGTAATTATATATGAAACTAATACTCGACATATGTAATAATCTACTTAATCTGTTGGATGAATTGATTTACCGTGAAACTATGTTTAACAATGTTATCGTTTGCCGAGTTTTTTTGCTATTCAACTGAGTTCGTAGGATATATATAAATGATAAATAGAAAAAAAAGTCCTGAACGCAATGGATGTTAAATAAACTGTATGAAATCCATTGTCCCTAAATGTAAAGGACAGTTAAAAGCTCATGCAATTACGTAGATTATTATCCACTTATCCAGTCACCCAATTGTTTTTACATTCTTTCCTGTATAACGTACATGCGCACGGTTGTGACAAGTTGTAGAGTCCATGTACTAATTTAGCATCTTCAAATAATTGTATTTACAAATCATAACTGTTTACGTCAAATATCATATACAACTTAAATTGAAGAATGCTCCATTTCAAATAAATAGTAATATTCCTAGTTTCATTTATACATAATATTTACTTTGTGAAACCAAAATAATAATACAAAAAAAAATAGAAAATCGAACACATGATTGGATCGATTTCAGAAACTTACGTGATTGACTTTTTTTATATATATGTTTGACTTTGTTTTCATATATAAATCACATATAAATTATGCCTATTATGTTTAAAGAAAATATGTCAAATTTAATGGAATTATGATGTGTATCTTAATATGCTACCAAGGTCTGATTTTATTACTTCTGATTTTGCACGTGCACGTGTTGTGTATTTAGTTTTATAATTTTGTGTCAGTATTTAGTATAAGCAACATTTATAGAAGGCTCGTTTCTGCCAAAATATTTAGATTATGTTAATTGTATTAGTTTTATTTTTCATCATTTTTCTTTACGTCAATATATGCAAAACATTTCATGTTATAAGCGATTGCAGCAACATAAGTTGTTTTCGCATAGTTTGCATCGGTGTAAATGTATAAGGCATTGCGTAGAACTAGTTTATTGTTTTATCGAATAGCCAAAAAGTATGTTATTATTACCATACATTAAAAAATAAGATTTTACACAGTAACACATTAATCTATAGTTTTTAAGGTACTTTGTGTCTTTAATTTTATATATTGCAAAGTTTTCCCGGATGTACACTGTCAATGGCGCAAGTGGTTTTATGTTATTATCGAATGAAACGACAAAACAATAAGCATTTTGAGTCGTGTGTATTCACATCTTTGTTCGTGTCCATTTTCTCCAAACATACATTTCAACACTAGCTGATCACAAAAAAGACAGTGTTTACAACAAATTGTCAGATTACGGAATGAATGCTTTCTAATAACCTCGTTAATCTTAAACATGTCTGTTTTCAAATTTCTCTGCACATTAGAGCTTGATGAGTTGTTGGAGAGAAGATAATTAATTGTTGATTCCTTTTTATAGCAAAAAGGCGCAACGTATGTCGGTAATTTGTTGCAAAATAAATTAATAACTAGAACAAACTTAATTAAAAAATATATTTTTTTAAACACAATATATGTTCATACTAGACTGTACATACAATGACAGCTTATATCGGCTCAACTACCTTTGTTGAAATACGATTTGGTACACACTTATAAATAATTGCATGATAACGACAATAGGACACTAACATCGTTTGTGTGAGGTTCTCGCAATTATGTTTTAGTGTTTGTGTCTGCATAGGTACATTTGATTAAAATCGTTTTAGACGTGAATTTGGTTTGTAATTAATTCTGGGGTAAGTGTCATATTCGTCAATACCTCAAACCGGCTTAAAACCCCAATACTTTGCACTGACCGTTCTTATGCGCCAATACCAGTTTGGATCATTTCTAGTATATAGTTGGTGTTGTCTCCTGATACAGTTTCTGGAGTGTCATTGGTTGCTATATTCATTAACATAGTATTGAACGCAAACACATGTCCGATAGCAACTGTTTAACCATTTATTTCTCAATATATATATAACACTAGAAGACAAGCCTTAATTGGTTAAAACGTCTGAGTTATGATGAAACAGTCCTGCTTAATGTATATATCTTCTCTGTAGTTTGCAAACAAGAAAATGTTTGCTTTTCCTGGACAAGCATGATAGGTTATAGACCATCTTTGGATCACATATCTTGTTGTTTAGGAAACTCAATTTGCAGTTTTTAATGACGAGCAGTTCATTATGTTTAACAATGTTTTTACGTAAATTTCTCGATAAGGGGAAAAATAATTCATAGGTCATCATAATTATTGCGGATAACAAATAAGGTGATATTTATAACATACAGTATTGCCGCATCTATAATAAGATTTGGATGTCAATTAGGTTTATTAAACACTACATTACATTTTCCATGTTCAGTGGGAAAGATATGTCGCCCCTTGTATAATTATAATAATATAGTAAAGGATTTTTAGTTGACGAACTTAAATTAAAGGTAATAATACGTTATCAATGAAGCTAATGATTGTATCTATACAATGTTTACGAAAGATATTATGTTTTCTTTGTTTTGCGTTTGGTCAAGGGTGACCAATTGTTGTAAAGTGCCTTCTTACGAGGAGAAGACTGTCTTATTTTAGCATACATTTGCCTGTAAATGTTTTGCTGAGAAAAAATTCTTTACTGCATTACTAATTTATGACTTAAACACATGTTAACACATATTTTAGCGTTAGTTACTTTAGGTTAACTCTCCAGTTTGCATGGTTGGCAGTCGCTTACATTAAAACGCACTCAAACAACGTTCATGACACACCATTAAAATCACAGTGAGTTACATTATTCAATTGTATATTTAGCCACGGATAATGCGTTGCAAACTTATAATGTAGTTTGAGATGTTTTGAATGAAAGCCAAATGACTGCGGTCATGACTGTGCATGACGTGTAACTAAATATTTACATACAAAAATAGCTTTTTGGTAATTCCATCTGAAGCATATAATCAATATATTTTGCGCTTTTTTGCAATAAAACGATAAGAATGCATTCACCAGCAGTGCGTTTCAGAAGTGCAAGAGATATTTTGAGGATTGATATTGACTGTTGTTTCTGTTAACCATGTATGCATCAGATACATTAGTTTCACTCTAAATCGTCGATCTAGTTAACAAGGCGCTCAATGCAGTAAATAAAGTACCAAATAAAGCAACGCTATGATATTAACGATTAATTTTAGAATTGTTAATTGAGGTTAGTATCATAAGGTTATTCTTATTTAAGACATCAACACTTATAATAAATGTTGTAATAACTGTTGCTGACGAGTGACCAACGGGTAACTAAATTTATGTAATACAGCAAGTGGTGTTCTGACCATTTTCTCGCAATGATCGAAATGATGACTTTGGATGTATGCCTTTTTTATTGATCGACAGAGTTTTCAAGACCAAATTGAAGTCTGACTGCCAAATGGTTTCGGCTTTCCCTATATCGTTCAACTATTTTGTAAAGGGATTCGACGTGTTAATGTAAAAAATGTACTTACTGTCTGTACCAGTCCCACCCAAAATGTCAATCCGGATTTTTTTAGAGCAGCATACTTATTCTGAATAGGAGGATTACCTGGTAGAGGTAGACAACAACATTGATTTAACCTTAGTGCGCGATTTTTTTTTAAAGTTTCATTTTTAACAAATATTTTAAATAATACAGAAGTATTTGTTATTTAACTAGAGATATAAATGAATGTGATACATATAACCACATAGCGCTTACACATATTACACACGTTCTTATGTCGCAAGTACTACATTTTGATATATGGTCAATAAGTAAGAAATTGACGTTAACTGTGCGAGTTTTGTTAATACATACCACACAAATACCTGTGTAATAAGCATCTGTGCACAGTAAATGAAATGCATATTGAAACTAAAGAACTAAAGAGCGATTTGCGGCAAAAAGTATGGTAGTTTGTTATGTTAACGATAAATCTGAACCACGTGTTTCTTGGACTTCTTTGTCACAACAGTTTTGTATTTGACCTTGACATATACGTATGACCTTGACATTGAATGTAATTCCTTGTGAGGGATGTTTCATATACTTTACATGTATGCAATGTTATGGGAAAGTCTAACAAAGCGTAAGGAAATGTATTCGCGCATTTTGCATGTATATTGAGTAAGTGATGAGTTTAACCGCAAACGATGAACTATCGGTTTATTTACGTTTGACAGCGTACATAAGGTACACAAAAACTAAGGAAAAATGATGAAGAGCTTGTAGCAAGTGTCTGATTATGCATTCAATGTTTAAGGAACAAATATTGGCATAAGTGTTAATATACATATGGGTAATCCATTTAACACATGTGTTTTGTGTTGGGTTCTTTTGATCCTAGATCTATTGTTTCAGTGTTTTGACATTCACCTATGCATACGCTATGATTTTGTAAAACATGCTTGCACATACAGTAAAAACGTACAAGGGGATACAAATGATGGCAACAGTTAAGCCAAAAAGCATTTGTTCAGGTTTGTTATCAATTAATAAAATGCAACCAATCAAAACATTAGCGTAATAAACAATTGCTTTTTCGCGTGAGTTGCTAGCAAATGATAATGTTTAACAGGTGGTATTCTGGTGATTATTTGTCAATGATAAAGTTGGATTATAAAAACCGAACTGAGGCTCAGAATTTTACCAAAACAGGTCATGCAAACCTGAATTTTCCACATAATTAGAAACGGAGGACGTCACATACAATTTATTCTTAAACCTCTTTCTCATTGCCGTCAAAACTCTATGAACATCCTATATTCTCGATACCTTATGAAAGGTTATAGCAGTATGATACCCAATGATGGTCAAATGTTTTTAGAAGAAATTTCGTTTGAGTTTTAAATTTTAGTTCATACATGCATGTGCGTTTGGAAAACAGGAAACTATACCCTTTATTCTATAGGGATATACAACGAGTGTACGATTGTTAAATGTCAATTGCCTTCATACTCCTTTAATTGTTTACGCTGCTATTAGGGACCTGTAAGGCAACAGACAACCATCATCCGTTGCACAAATTGTTACAAGAGTATCATTAAAACGTCTAAATGTGGCAGTTTCCGCAAACTGGGCAACACATCAATATTACTACACGCTTCTGACAACAGTAAACAAGAGACACACTGTGTAAGCATTGATTTCCAGAGTGTTTACTATCTTCGCAGATCGGCCTTATACGTCTGTGCTGCTCCAAGAAACTCCAGAAAGCAATACTGCGTCTATGTCAAGTAAATATTGCAAGTTGTGTCAACATTATAACGATACTTAAAACACTGAATGATACACATTTATTATAGAAACTATAATAAATGTTATATACGTATCATGTTTTATTATTATCGTCAATAATGAAGCAGTGCGGACATCGGACACATTTTATATCAAAAAAGTATCGCCATGGACGAGACTGCATTGAAAGTGGTAGCCCTTATCAGCCCTTGGAATGAGAACTAAAAAGCCAATTAGACAATGACTACGCAATGTACACACGACTGGTTCAGAAAGATTGGAGCAATAAAATTACCTATCAACAGAAAAGGAATATACAGAGTAGAAGTCGTCTGTTCGTAATATAGTATTATATAATATTATTTTAATTTACCTTTCGTAGCATGCTTTCGCAGAGTCTTTGACAATAAGTTGTTACACACACAAGAACCGACAGGTGAATGTCACGAACTGTTGCCCGCTTGTTTACCGTTTTTACATAGGATGATATTTGCGTAGGGACTTGCCTAGAGCTCGAACTATTTAGAAACTCGCATTCCTTATTTTAGAGAGTCTAATGTTAATGATGCTAAGCAGTTTTAAAACAACGTAAACCTAAACTATATTAGAAATGTTATAATATGGGGATATATTAAACTTGTTGATACTCGCGCTATCCATCTAGACGACCCGGTCGATGTGTCAAATGTGTTACGTACCAACAAATATTGTTGAAGATATTTGTATAAACCTCATAGCACTTAGTGTAAATTAAGGTGAGCTTATAATGATAGCTGATGCTATGGTACTAGTGATGATATTACTTAGTAAACAATTACACCGTCTGGGAAAACACGATAACAAAACACGATAAAAGAAAGATATCCACGAATCAATTTTGAACCTTGTTACAATCAAGACGAGATTCAAACTAAACACAATAAAATGACACAATAATTCACGAGTCTTACGTACGTGCGCATATTAAATGTCGCTTCAAAAAATAACGATGCCTATGCACTGAAATCTGTCAAGTAAGAGTCTATATATGTTGGTTCTACTTAAAAGTATATGTTTTAAGAATATCTATTGTTACTGTGTTTATCATTTGTTTAAGAAATGATTTGAATATAGGGGACAACATTTTAAAGGAATGCGTTTCAATACAATTCAATTCTATGTAAGTCCATGCAATAAAACCAAATACTGTTTCACATTCGCCTATTTATTGCGCATGTTTTCCTCTCAAAGATATAAACTATATTCATAATATTGTTGTTAGTTCCACATCGTGACATAAGCACGTCGTCTAAAATCATGACCGATACCATGCTGGTGTCCATTAACGTAAACAGATAGTAGAACAAATGCTTTACGTTAATACTATCTCAAGAAAAACAGGTTTCGCGTTTCATTATTTTTTTCATTCTAAAATATTTCATTGAATAACAATATTGCAAGAAACCAAAAACTATCGTTCTAAAGACTCGCAGCGAAGTCTATGTTGAAAACAGGAAACCTCCATCAACAAAGATATGCTTAATTAATATCATTCTTTTGTTTATGGCTAACTGCCATTTACGTTTGATGGTCAGAAAGGAACGCAAAACAACTCACGAGATTTTTGCAACGTCATCATAACATTCCTTACAAAATTAACACACTCGCCGTTTAGTTTTCTTTTTGTGTTGTTGCGAACTAACGCGGGAATGGATACGTATTTCAAGTAACGTCAGCCGAATCATGTAATATGACAATTTTGCAATGAAATAGAACAAAGTGAACTTCCGTTCTACGATCTTCCATCATAGGTTGCCAAGTAGCTATAATATCGAACACTACACATACAGACCCACGTATCTTTTTTTAATAGAAAGCTGAACACATGAGTTTATGTTGGGACAATCGCGTATATGTAAACATGTATCGTTATAAACTTTTTCATTTGTCTTTACTTATTATAGGTTTTTTTTTTTTAACTCATGGTATATGCAATTATGTAAAACAGTAATTGGGCTATATGAAACCTTGGTATTGATAAAAAAAAACATAAGTATATTAGCACATACTTTAATTGTATGCAAGTGATTTACAAGCTTTAAAAATATGATCACTGTATGCGAAACTTTATCGTATAATATATTAATACACATCGAATGTTTATTTCAAGTAAGTTCGAGTTATTGTATGCCATTTATATGAAACTTTTAATAAACTATTGCATAACATCCGGTTTTCGGTTGTGTATTGTTTAAAAAGCATAAACATGTCGGCTTTCTGAGGACAAACATGTCCGTTGAAGTGCTCAATGTTTGGAACCACTTGATTAATTACAGTGTGTATGAGGCATGACTACAGGCAATGGGTGATTAGCTTCATAATTATGACTTCTCACATCTTCTCCGACCGCTTGCGGTTTGGAAAACAGATTGGTTGTCTCTACGCTTTTGATGTATGCGCTTTCTGTACGATTGCTTTAGGGTTATACTGCATGTTGACGAGCTCCTTTATTACAATCAAACTTATTTAATGGCTTTTTTAGCATTGATTTTGTTCAATGAAAAATGCTTAATCTATGGTTATATAAAAAAATAATCCTAAATAACCTTTAATTTGGGTAGTTTGAAAACATTTCAGAGTAAAATCTGATCCGATAAAATATAGTTTTGTACAGTCGTAGTAATGCTTTTCACTGCAGAAAAAAGTTATGTCAATATAATACAGTATTATCTTCTGACAATTAAACATGTAACTTGAATATTTAGGGCACTGGTATAAATAATTATAATGTTACTTCTGGACAAAAAGTACATGTAACAAACAAAATTAATGTGTGACACTATAAACTTGTCTAGCAAAGAGTTTTCTCGTGAATAACGGGTTTTCAGGCCAATTTAATTATTTCAAATTGAAACCGCCCTTTGACTTATAATACCCGTGTCTTGTAAAATATACTGAATTTTCGTTAGTCGTCTGGTATTTTCTGTAGTCATGTACACACGTAAACTGTCTGATGACAAAACATGAATTATATTTTTCAAAGGTTATGTGTGTATACATGCAATTAGTGTTTTAATATCGATATTTAATTCTTATATGAAAGAAAGTTCTATTGGAACCTTCTATTGTTATAATAGTGTTGTTTTGTTTTATGTTGATTGTTGTTGGATTGTTTATCAAAGTTTTAAATCACTCAATGGCCCTAACACTTACAGTGGCTTGTTCATTTCCTCTGAGACTTTTATGAGCCGCAAGCTAATATTATCGTATGTTCATAACCGTTACATTCAATTGTTACGGATCCACTGAGTGTGTTAATCTTGTTTGAAAGTGTGCATGAATGAAAAAGTCGTATTGCACGTCTGTTCAATTCACTTAGTATGTTGTTAGAGCGTGTTCTCACTGGTTTTGTTTCGTATGTGTAACGCTCTGCCATTGTTCGCAAATGTCAGTTACCTTGATGTACCTCTGAGTGTAAATATGATTTAAAGCGTATTTTGCTTACTTTTCTAAGCAATATATTGTCTATTGAGTTCTTTGGAAAAAAACAACGGTATCGAACGCAACAATAGCATCTACTTGCAGTGGCGCCATGTACTGTTTGAAATGCTTTACCTATAAGTTTAATACATAACGGGGATGGACAATGTACTGCACCATTCTAGTAAAACGTTTAATACATAGTATGTGCACCTTGTTTGTCCTTATAATTTGCATGTGTACTCCCCGCTTGATACTTCTTTTGTGAGGTGCACTCAGAAAAAAAAAGAATGTATATGACTATAACTTCTATAAGGTAACTTGACTATGTTCTCATCATAAACAGTATATAGTATCTTATCAGAACAGGAAGTATGGTCATTGTGTTCGAAATAAATGTGTCCAGTCCATATCTAGAAATAATGTTGCGTTTGTAAATGTAAGTGCAATTACACGTTTTTATTACATTTCGAAATGATGAAAACATTATTCTGCGTTATCTGACATAAGTGTATTGCGATGACCTCAATGCAAAGTTGTTCAGGAAGTATATAAGCCAATTGTGAGTTCTAATGCAATACCATGCGAAAGAGAAAGTAATATTGTAAAAGGTGTAGACGATTCTGCAATTAGGTTTGTAAAGGTCGAATTTCAAGCTTGGTTGTGTATGTGTATATTTAGCCACATAAAATAGGACAAGTTAAATAGGTATAAATAAGTTAACTTGTTGCAAATACGTATAATTTCAACAGCTATTTAAAATTAAACACGTATGATTTAACAAAAATCCGAAAAAAGACTTAGCATGTAAAGACACGTCTTTCAGTACTGCTTGCATAAATATGTCTCAACATACGGTTACACCTTTTACTGGTTCTATTCATGTGGGAAACTATATTGACTATATACTTGTTGAGGCTAAGTGTACGATGAAATGTGATTGACATGAACGGTGAGATTTGTTTACGCCCTGCGTAATATATAGTTGTGTTTTTTAAACCATATGTTGTCTTTAATTTTACCAGATGCCAAATGCATGGTCCTCGTCAATGCTACTTTGTAGAAGTAACCATGCTGCCTGTTGTGTGTCTAGAATACAAATCAGTTCCTGTTAATATTTCCAGAAGAATAAAACAAGTTCTAAATATTATTATCATAAAACAAAAGACCTTGAGAATGCGTTAAAACGTCATTCTCGATATTGTTAAATTGACGTCTGGAACACACAAATAGGTTTACAACCTTAGCGAATATAGACAAATAAACATAAAACTAGCGCTTATGACAGTAAGACTATTTTTCTTATAAGTATCATACCGTACAGTGTCGTATGCACCTTGAACACATGCAGATTTATTATTTCCGTTCCGTGTTAATTACCCCATTCATAAATTGTCTAGTCACCATATGTTGTTGTTATANCACAAACACATGTTTGTCTCGTTCTATATACGCGATGCATGTTTAACAAATCAATACATTGTTCATTTATTTCAATAGACAATATAGTAATAACCTCTGCGCAAATTATTCCTCATGTGCCTTTTGAATTAGAAAATCTTTTACATGCAAGCGTTTAAACATGATTATAATATGTATGCTGAGTATTTGCATATCGTTCGAACTAAAACTTACTACTAGTTTAACAACATACATTTCACTACAGAATCAGCACACAATGCAGTTCAGTTTCTATTACTTGATTTTGTTTTTCTTTTATTTTTGTATTGTGATGCAATCGGACCTATATTTCACTTTTCGAATCTATCTACGCAACAATGAGAGGTTACACTTGTGTATTATAAGTACTAGAAACAAGTAATCCTGCATTCCTGCAGATGATTTGTTTTGACACATTGTTTTGACAATATATCGCCCTTGTATAATAATACTAATATAGTAAAGGATTTCTATTTGACGAACTTAAATAAATCTTCATAATACATTATCAATGAAGTTTATGATTTTTATCTTCACAATCTTAACGAACGATATTCTGTTTTTTATGGTTTGTGTTTGTTCAAAAGGGACCCTGTGTTGGGAAGTGCCTTCTTAGGTGGAGAAACATTTCTTAGTTTAACATACATATGTTTTAGTCTGTCAATGTTTTGCTGCGAACAAATCCTGACTTTCTTACTTATGTATGACTTAAATACATGTTAACGCACATTAAAGCTTTCGTTACTTTAGTTTAACCCTCCAGTTTGCAAGGTTGACAGTCGTTTAAATAGAAACGCACTAAACACCGCGTTAATGACACATCATTAGAATCACAGTTTGTTACAGTATTCAATTATATATTTAACCACGGGTAATAAGTTGCAAAGTTATAATGTAGTTTAAGATGCTTTAAATTAAATCTTAATGAAACAAGAAACAGTTTCGATATTTCAATTTGGTTAAGAAAACAAATCGTCTAATAAACACTGTGGCTGCGGCCATGACTTTGCACGACATGTAACTAAATATTAACATAAAAGCGTCAATCGATCTCCAAACAACGATAAAACCTTCACATCGCGATTGCATATCTCCATACAAGTCATACTTTGTTCACGATAACCTTAACATAAGTCTCCTTTCAAATACTCAAGGCTAAACTATTTTGTTAGTTTAAAAGTATTAATAAGAAACGTCAGCTACCTTTCGCGGATACATTTTATAGAAATACAAAGGAATTTAACTATACTCTCTAACATACGCTGCAGATACATAAACGGCTTTCGGAGAGAGATTTAGGTACTTAGATTATCACACAAATATACGTGCAATTTCATGTCCTGTGACACACATAGTATGTCATTAACCTCTTCGACAACATGTGCATTTGTTTATACGATGTCTGCATAATAACCTCCTCAGAATCGGAACGGCGAGATAATTAATGTTATGTAATTAAGTTAATCTTCACAGGACACAGCTTAAGATGCTCATTATTGAAAAGCGTGTTGATGCAATCAAGCAATTCTTAGTCGTATGTAGTGGATTATATTGCGGGACGTGTTCGCATTGATGCTTGAGTGAACATGCTTTGTTCGGCATTGCTTTTGCGATCAACGAGTCATGTTACGGCAAGTGTGTTTGCGAATGAAATATTCTGCTCATACAGAGCTTTTTATCTACTGTTTCTCTACAGTATCGTAGACATACAAATAAATGTAACACAAGCCTTAATGCTTAACTCACGAGCAATACAAAGTTATATAGAGATGTTTGGTAATTTCTAGTTTAAAGCGCATGTCTACTGAACAAAATTCAATGTATGTTAAACAGGCGTTAATCAAAGTTAATGAAAGTCAAGTAAAGGTGTATTTATCTGAAAATTATTTCATGGTATGAAATTCGTTTATATAATTATATATTTAGTTGAAATTCAAAGCATCTTGGTGCAAATGTAAAATGTAAACTAAATTCTAAACTGCAGTCTTGGTATAAACATGGTTCACTTACAATATTGTTTTCCAAAGCATCATTCGCTTTCTGTGTATATACATTTTTTAATAATTCATTATACTAACCAAATCATAAGACATTTCCGTGTTTTTACACAAATCAAGTTCAATCTTTTCCCCAGAATAATATTGACAATCACTTTTCAGAATAGGTATATTTGTTTAATCTTACTCTCATAAGTTTGCCTAAAAAGCAATATATGTATTCACAAAGAATTTTCTTGAATGGAGACTAATTTTTCGTTTGATGAGTTTTGTATTTGTATCTTGTTTTAATATATTTATTTTAAAAATAGTAAATTTGCTCATTGTTTTGTTACTAGCTTTCTTTTAAATAGTCTTCAATACCGATATCAGTCTGAATAAAATGCATCTTATGTAAGTTTTTAAACAGTTTTGGATAAGATTGTATTTTAATAGTTTCATATGCAATACTAACCTCTTAATGGATTGAGCCACACAAAACAATATATATATATATATATATATATTCATATGATATTGATTTGCATTGATATTGTAGTCATAACGTTCATAGCCTAGCGACGAGAACAATGGCACAGGCTATCAATATGGATACTGATAGTTTCAGCATGTTCTGTTGCAAAATTTACGTATAAACCCACTTCAAGTCTGGTCGCATAAGAACACTAACACTAACTCATTGCACATATATAAGAACTTCATAAAGACAAGAAAAATAAAGTAAGAAATCAACCAAACAAAATATTGGCAAAACCTTGGCGTACCACTTCGGTCCAAAATATAGTATTGTTATTGTTATTGTTTTTCAATATAAACACAATCGTAAATTTGCCTTACGAATACAACATCATGCATTTTTTATTTGAACCAATGTTTCTTATGTACATGCGGTATATCCCAATAATTTCATACATCCAGACATTGAAACTGTTGCCGAAGAGATTTAATATGAAATATAATGACATTTGATCTAATTGTAATTACGGGAATATCAAAACGTTAGTGATTTCTCGAACAAAAAATAAATAAAATGGATTTCAATGAATTTCTTAGTCATATATCCTATCCAACAAGAAAATAAGCTCACTAATATGTTATCACACGTATCATTTTTGTCGTTGGAAAAACAGTGTTTTCTATTAAAATAGTTGATTCACCTTAAAATAAGGGACGTTCATTAAGATACAAGGAATATATAGTGTTATGTTTTACGTACAAAGGCTATGCAATAATGATCATTTGACTATTTTTGTTTTGAAAAAAAGTCAAGCTTATTCCAACGAATGTCAAGTGTGTATTCTACCACACTGTTCCAAAATATGCGTTTTACAAAATGTAAATCAGTTCCAGAACTTTAATATGTTTACGGAATTAAAATTTCAGTTACATTTGCATATGTTATTTTTATTCGTTTTGGCATGTCATGGAACCCACATTTACTATGATTTGTGTGATATGTTACTACATTACAACATGTTGATGATATCATTCGTTGAAAACAAACTCTGTCTTTCTAGACCAATAACAATGGTATTCTGATGAGAAAAATTAACGAAAAGGTTGGTTGCTTTTTCATTTCCGCAACGAAACATTAATTTAACCATCACATACATTTCTAACAAAACGACGTCATTGTTTGCAGACACATTGATGAAACGTGCTTTTCTTGAAGTAAGACGTGTATTTGAACATGTTGATAAAAACAATCGTCATGTGATATGTGTATGACTTCTATTCTACCACACATCTAGATTTGATTTTATGATTAAGACACATTTGTAATACATGTACTCTTATGTTTGATGTATGCGAATTTTATTTTTCTGATCTGTGGGGAAGACGCAGTTATACAATAAATTGTATACTAATACAAATGTCTCATTGCGCAGCCAATATTGTGTCCCTCTTCCATAGCAATTGTTTGAGCAATATTTTTGTTTCCTATTTCTTGTCGAAAATTAAAAAATATCGGCACATGTTGTACCGTTTCCTTATTGTATTTACAAGATTATGTTATTCTGCAGTAAGTTTGATCCTATATTAGCACGAACTGTAGTTCATCACTCATTTGCAACTTTGTATTGAACGAATAATTTCGTTTTAAATGTTTGTTTTTCTAATCTAATCTGTTCTGTGTAATATGGGTCCTTATATCAAGTTATGTCTCTTTGCAATTAAATCATTTATGAATATTTATGTTAAATCCGAAACTGATTTTATTATGAATTTATGCAACACTTAAATGATTATTGCTTCCTTGTCGTATATCTCATGAAATACACATGATTTCGCTTGGCATTGGACATACTGGTCTTTTTTGGTTGTAATGCGACTAATTTCCAGCTTGTTTTTTTTATTTGCATGTTAATTTCTGGAAATCATAAAAAATACAAATTACAGTCTGGGAGCAGACTGCAACCGATTATTCACTGTTGATTTCCATCTATGTCCCTCTCTCAATAACACGTGCATTGACTTTCTGTCATGTAATTTGTTATTTTTGTTTATTTCCCTCTAGATCATACTGCAAAAAGAACTGCAGTATATCTATTTCATCACATCAGAGATTCGACAGTTAATATCAAATACAGAATCTTTCTCAACATGAGAAGATTATATTACCAGAAGCGTGTATTTGTTCAACATTGAAGAATACAAACATTACAAAATATATAATTTTAACGTGACACTAAAATATATATATTGTGATGTTTGCACACTGGGTTATCACTGATTTTGTTATCTGTACAAAACCCTTCACGATTATCAAAATTGGTATTTAACATCGCATGCTACAGCTTGTACATCTGGACTTTTATAAATTGATGTTAAGACATTTATTGGAATAACTTACTTGACAAAAAATAGTTTGTCATTTGTCTTGGTATTGTATTATTAAATGTTATGAACAAAAGGTATATACTAAATGGAATATTACGCGAGTATGGTGTTCTGATACTCAGTCTCTCGTTCGATTAACTGACACTCGATAAGTTAAATATGTATTTATGTGTAATAACAAATGNAGTGTGGAAGCAGACTGCAACCGATTATTCACTGTTGATTTCCAATTATGTCCCTCTCTCAATAACACGTGTATTGACTTTCCGTCATGTAATTTGTTATATTTGTTTATTTCCCTCTAGATCATACTGCAAAAAGAACTGCAGTATATCTATTTCATCACATCAGAGATACGACAGTTAATATCAAATACATAATCTGTCTCAACATGAGAGGATTATATTACCAGAAGCGTGTATTTGTTCAACATTGTAGAATACAAACATTACAAAATATATAATTTTAACGTGACACTAAAATATATATATTGTGATGTATGCACACTGGGTTATCACTGATTTTGTTATCTGTACAAAACCCTTCACGATTATCAAAATTGGTATTTAACATCGCATGCTACAGCTTGTACATCTGGACTTTCATAAATTGATGTTAAGACATGTATTGGAATAACTTACTTGACAAAAAATAGTTTGTCATTTGTCTTGGTATTGTATTATTAAATGTTATGAACAAAAGGTATATACTAAATGGAATATTACGCGAGTATGGTGTTCTGATACTCAGTCTCTCGTTCGATTAACTGACACTCGATAAGTTAAATATGTATTTATGTGTAATAACAAATGATTGCTATATTAATTAACATATTATTAAACGCAATCATGCACTTTTTATTTCAGATAGCAACTATTTAAGCCATTACTTTATCAAGATATATAACACAAGAAGACACGCCTTTATACGTTTAAACGTGTGGGTTATCATGGAACAGGCATGTTTAATGTATATATCTTCTCGGTTGTTTGCAGACAAGAAGAAAATGTTTGCTTTATGAACACATATGACAATTTATAGACCCTCTTTGGCCTTGGATCATATATCGTTGTTGTTTTAGAAACTCAATTTGCATATGTTTTATGACGAGAAAGTCTTTATGTTGGACCATGTTTGTACGTACATTTCTCGATAAGGGTTAAAATATGATGTTTACAATCGAATCGTTTAGTTTTTCAGTACTGAATGTAAACATTTCTCTCAACAGAGGGCAACAAATAATGTCTAGCTCCATCGATCTGAGAAACTGTCAATTGGTATGTACTGGTTTCTTTTTGAACAGGATAGAACGATAAAATACTATTGCCATGAATGATGTCATCTTTTCACGCCCTGTGTTAATTATAGTATAGTTAGAATGTCTTCATTTAACCTTATGCAAAATATCTGATCTTCGTTAAGCCCATTTTATAAAGCTTACCATCGTGTTTGTTTTGTGTTTTTCATAGACTAAATCATAGAGTAAGTTGTTTTTGGTTACTAGCTTTCTTGTAAATATTCTTCAATACCGATATCAGTCTAAAAATGTATCTTAAGTATGTATAAATAGTTTCAGATAATACTCCATTTAAATATGTTCATATGAAATTAAAATAAATTTTAATTTAATTCAGGTTTTTGCAAACGATATTAACACTTGGTTGGTTTAACCACTTATAAACCTCTAAATGGATTGAGCTACAAAAGACAATATGCATTCAATGACGGTCCGATTAATTATATTTTTCTCTCATACGATTACAAAGAATGTTTATGCTATAATCCAATAACTGGTGTACATCTAGCTAACATTTTAAGATGCCGTATTTTACTTTTTGTTCGGTTAATTATACCAATATTACAAGATAGGTTTCATGCTTTCTTGATGCCTTATTGCCGTCTGCAAAAAATGATGTATTGACAATATGTGATTATGGGTTCTTTCATACATCTCAGAAAATTTACCCCTCGCAACCGTTAAAATAGTTCATCAATATGTAATATGTAATATTCTGTAAACTGAAATGGATCAATTTGTGTTACGGTACAGACTAATAATTTATTATCAACGAGTTCCCATGAGAATGGGTAAACGTTATTCAAAGTTCATGTGTTGAGTTCAGGATAACATTAGTCTAAACACCACCTGGTGTAACAGAGTTAACACAAAAGTAAAATTATGAATCTTATACGGCAAGAGTAAGTTATGATATAATATAACTGGATTTGCAATGCATGCTTGCACATAGATTAAAAAGAACGTACAAGGGGATACGCCAGAATGATGGAAAAAGTCCAAAAGCATTTGTTCAGGTTTTTTGTCAATTAACCAAATGTAACCTATCACAACATTAGCTTTATCAACAACTTTGTTTGCGCATGTGTTGCTACCAAATGATAGTATTTAACACGCGGTATTCTGGTGTTTATTTTTCAATTAGAAAATGCGATTATACAAACTTATCTGAGGCTCAGAATTTAAGCATTTAAACCTGAACTGTCCACATAATTAGAAGCGGATGACTTCATATACAGTTTTCTCTTAAACATCTTTCTCATTGCGGTCAAAGGTTTATGCCCTTCATATGGGCTCAAAACCTTATAACAGTTAATAGCAATATGATACCCTACTGTTTTTACAGAAAATTCCATGTCCGAATGGTACTTATCACGACAATACTGCTGTTTACTTAATATACGAGATTATCATTTATTTATGGACTAAGGCATATGGAACTTTCCATACTCACATACAGACAATGATTACAATAACCAAATCAAATTTAGGCACTGCCTTGTAGTCATTGTCTGCATTATACGGTTAGCTACATGTTTTGATGCAGTTTGTCATTGAAGTTCACCTCTGTGTGGTATTTATAGTTTGATGTTTTCGTATGAGTTTTAAATTTAAATTCGTGCATGCACGTGCGTTAGGAAACAAAAACTATACGCCAACTTGTATAGGGATATACACCGAATGTACGATTGCTAAATTTCAATTGTCGTCACAGTCCTGTATTGGTTTACGCTGATATTAGACACATGTTACGCAACAGACCATCAGCATCCGTTGCGCAAATAGTTACATGAGTATCGTTATACAGTCTCAATGAGGCAGTTTCGAAAACTGGGCAGCATATCAATGATCATAAATGCTTCTGACAACAGTAAACAAAGAAAATCTATATTAGCAATGATTACCAGAGTAGTTACTATCTTCCCAGATCGGCTTTATATGTGTGTGTTTCTTCAAGCAACTCCAGAAAGCAATAATTCGTTTATTTCAGATACATATTTGAATTAGTGTCCACAGCAAAACAATAATAAAAACATTGAATGATGAACAATAATTAGATAAACTAGAATAAATGAGATATACTTATCATATTATATTTGTATCGTCAATAATGAAGAAGTGCGGAAATCACTTCTGTATTTTTTTGTGCTTACCATTTCCGATACCACGTGAATCTAGTATGGGCTTTTATACTTTTTTCCTTAAAAGAATAAGCCACATAATAAATTTCCGAGGAGTGTTTACAATATGACAGTTTTATTCCATTTCAAATTATTTCCTTATTTAGGCGCAGGATATAAAGGCCCAAAGTAAAAACGACCCCAAGTTAAAACGGCCCTAATTATAAGCTTATCCAACAATTATAAGATTATTGTTGCCGTGTCATATAACGCATGAAATAAAATAGTTTCGCGTGGCATTTGAACATACGGATCCTCTTTTGATACAATGCACCTGCTTTTGTATTTGCATGTTGATTTATAGAAAGCGTAAACATTACAAATCACCATTTCGAAGCTGACTGTAATCCGATTATTCACTGTTGATTTCTATATATGTCCTTCTCTGAAGAAGACGTGTATTGACTTTCCGTCACATAAGTTGTTATACTTGTTTATTTCCCTCTAGATCAAACTGCAAAAGAAACTGCCGTATATCTGTTTCATAACATCAGAGATTTAACAGTTATTATCAAATACTGAATCTTGTTCTACGTGAGATTATATTATCAGAACACGTATGTGTTCAACATTGACGAATACAACCCGTCTGCAAGTCGAATCAAGTTAATATGCGTTTTTCAGATCGTATAAGTATGTTGAAGTACCAGAAATCAATACACCATGTATTTACAAACCATCTGAACGTACGTGCACGACCAGTAATTTCATTTGTTCTTGTTATGTCAGTTCGTTATAATTCTTAGTCCACATTTGCTTCTCTGTAATGGAGGTGACTTATATATAATTTTTGCCTTTAATATCAAGTTAAAAGAAATCGATACCATTTGAGAACTTTCCACGTGAAAGGAATTTACTATCAATAGAATACTATCAAAAATAAATGATATCAATTCTTTCAATATTGATGCATAAAAACCACCAGGTGTTCATGTTCATGTGAATATATCAAACGCTGGGTAACTTTTATGTTCTATGTACACATCTAAAAACACAACTATTCTATTTGTCTCAAGAACCAAATTATAGCGTCTAGATCAATTTGAATCAATGTTTTCATTAAAGTACATTCGATACCAACCAGACAGTTACGCAAGACCTAAATCCCTGTTATTGAATCGTCCGATTGGACTTACCAGTCCACTTAACAATGTAGATTCATTCATCTGTCACATCGTATCTGACGTAACTGCTATGTACGCGTCATATATTGTCATATTGACTGTCTAAATGTTCACTGTACATTACTGTTGCGAATAGGATATATAAGGTCTTTAGGATTCAGAATGTTTTGTGCGGCTAATTTCCGTTCAAGGCGCTGACAATACGAGGTCTCCATTCGCTCTCAGATAGTTAAGGTCTACTATAGAACTTGCATGTTTAATGTTTCATTCAAAAAATAACATTTAATTGGTCTAATGTTAGCATTTTAAACCAGTATGATATCGAGATGCGGTACACGCATTATGCTTGTATATTTATGTAAAAACTTTTCTGTTTTTGTCTTTCTGTAATTTCGTAAACAATATGTTTGGTCACTGAGTACTTCACTAAAATAGTATAGAACGCGAAGATATGATTTACTGGCACTTACTCAATT
Source organism: Dreissena rostriformis (assembly GCA_007657795.1). Taxonomy (NCBI): domain Eukaryota; kingdom Metazoa; phylum Mollusca; class Bivalvia; order Myida; family Dreissenidae; genus Dreissena; species Dreissena rostriformis. The sequence goes on from VMBQ01000172.1 coordinate 410,773, forward strand.
ACTTAATTATTCAAATGTGTTTGTCATGCTCTAATTTGCAATCAAAACAAAGTTTTGGTAGTGACAAAGAAAGTATTGAAATGTGTGTATGATTTATTTTCTGACAAAAATATAGGGCTATTTTTGAAAACACGAGTTACATTCTTCATCTTTGCTATTTAAAATAACAACTACGCTTCCAATAATTAAGATCTGTTTACACAATATTAATTACATTAAACACCCAACCAAACGTGTCTGTTTGTGGAAGTTCTGGGATTTGTGATTGGCTTCAGCTTCATATAACTTTCAAGATTAATGCATTGTTGTTCAGAAATAGCATGCACCAATTGTTTTTTTCGCGTGGAACGCTATGCTGAAGCAAACGTAATGATGAAATTGCGTGTAAATTATTGAATATAAGTATGGTTTATTCCTGTGTAAATCGCTTTTAACCAAATGTGTCACTTGTTATTTCTTTGTCTGATATTGTATCAGTAAAACTACTTTCACAATTTAATATACACGTTACTGAAAACAGACGAAACATTAGGTGTTTGTATTTACAGTTTTTGTCTTATATATGTTTGACTTTGTTTTCAGTATAAAATACATGGTATTATTATTTTCAATTGTGTGTATCATATATTAAACCCTTTCAGATTGCACCCTGTTTATATACTCTACACGCCTATAGTGTGTATATTGTTAAAGGCTGTAAATAAGCGCTATTGTATGAAGAATAAAGGTAATTATATGTCTGTATGTTAACTAATATAATTTATCAGAACGACATATTGTATTCCTTTGATGTCAACAAACAATGCATCATAAGTGTGCATGCATATTGTCTGTGACAAAAAGTCGAATATAAATTGCATTATTACGATTCAATCACATACATATATTTTCAACAATAATATGAAACTATATTTGGTCAGATTTGAAAACAAAATATACACAATTTTGTTTAAATTGTACACACACCAGTTTATCAACGAAATTTTACGAGTGATTATAATTTGTTACGACTCACATGCAGCGACATTGCCCCCACTCCAGTCTCAGAACTCCAGTATATTGTTATGCTTCGATTGTTTGCATTCGAATCGTTTTGTTTTTAAACCGCATCGTACAATTGCCCGAAGAATTAAACTTCCTGAATAATGTATTTGATAGCGAAATTTGTCTCACATGTATATCACCGTCGTATCATCATATCAAGACATTAAAACGTTGCTCTGGGCTCCAGCATTCACATGTTGTTTTGTGTAACTTGATAACTGTTTCTAGTTAAAAATTATTCGAGACATTTCATATTGTGTCAACATAATTATTGACTTATACGATAATGAGCTATCGTTTGATTTGTTTTACCGATACGATTCTTTTAGACGATTTAATAGACTATCACAAGATATTTTACCTACTTGAGTGAATAATCAGTAACCTACTTGTCTTAAAATCTGTTTATAAATTATCTTTATCAACCAAATGGGCCTCTGTGAACTTATTACATTTTATATATTGTAAAACTTGTATTTGGTTACAACGAAACAATCATATATGCGTTTAGGTATGATATGCGTTTCTGACTGTATAGAAGCCAATGTCCGTTAGAAACAAGCCATGCTAGTGTTGTAGACTTGACACCATTAGTATTTGTTGTCCCACGAGATATGACGGGTGTGTTCTTCCAGTCTGGTATGCGCGAAATACGGCAATGTAGGCCAGCGGTTAAACTCCCTAGTAGGTTGTTTGTTGCAAGGGTAAAACCTAGCGGCCGTTTGAAAATTATTAATAACAATAACATTACTGATTTGATCAGGGAATACTATATATGTATAATTGATATTTTATAGGCAAAACTTTGATGAAACAGAAGCCAAATAGTGATAAGTAATGTTTGTCACAATAGGAGTCTATTAACATTCGATAATACGGTAAAAAGCAACGAAATAACATTTTGACTCAGCTATCAAATACAAAATGTGCTCTCATACGATAACGGGCAGATAATATTTGGTTAGTGTTCAATACAGTAAAATTAATTTAGCGAGCAAACAAGTTAATAGCAAGCAAAAATCCTAATACGTGTTCGAAACTTACCTGGTAATCTATGCATCCCATGATTTTAGTATAATGTTTCTGCCTTCAGTACAAAAATAAACAAAACACAGGGTGAGCAACACTAAAACATCAAACGAAGTCATGTAGGTTATCAAAATGATGTAATATGCGCGTGTTTGTTGTTTTCAACGATGTATATGAATAATATGTTTTGTGTCAAAAAGAACCAAAGAAGTTTCCGACGAAACCTCATTAACAGGAATGGAAAGTGAATAATAGCTTTAGCAGCGATACTTGCTTTTTATAAAAGCAAGTAAAGTCTAGTCTTTTAGCAATACATGTATACACTTGGCTCAACATAAGGCAACAATTCATTATGACTCAATGGATCTGGGAAAATGTGAAACTGTATGTACTGGGTTATTTAAAGAATGCTATTTCGTCTTTAACATAACCAAATGTTACATATCTGATATTCGTTTAGCCCACTTAATGAAGCTTACCATCGTGCTAGGTGTGTGTCTCTTATATAATAAATCCTAGAGTAAGACAATATTGTTCATAAACAACAATGCGCTTTTGGGAACATGTTTACTCAGTTATATGCTATTAACTTTTCTACCTTTGAACTTACGTCTTGTGATCATAAACAAGATTAACAACCATAGTGCACAAAGACACACAAACATAAAACACGCGTTTATGACAATTGGGCAATGTGTCTAATCACCACAACGTTAAGTGTTTTAAGTACCATGCAATCATACAGTTGCATTACTTCCGATTAATGTGTATTACGCCATTCCTACATTGCGATTTTGTTGTTATTGAAGACAATGTTTACAGTTGGAGACACTAGGGAGATAAGTTCACGTGACTGCTAATGAGAGAACACATGCAGTCAAGACGAACTACTTTTGAACATAAACATATTGAACTGTCATTTGTGAAATAAATCCCCATTACATGCGGTACTCTCACAAATTAAAATTAGGAAACCATAAAAATGATTAGTTCGACCATGGCTACGATGAATTTTTATATTGACCTATACTTGTTCAACTGAAATTCTAAAATGGGTGTTTTTAACATATACATAATCATGTTTAAGGTGTTTGTAAATATGTGCTATGAAAACAAATTATCCATATAGATACAATATAAATACTATATAGTTGGTATATGAGACCAAATTCACACATAAAGTTGGCCGGAAAAAAAGCGAATAATATCACAATAAAACATATTTCAATTGTTACTGGTCTTCTGAGTGCGCGAAAGATTGCATGAATGAAATTAATCGTATTGAACGTCTGTTCAATTCACTAAGTGTGTTTGTTAGAGCGTTTCTCACTATTATTTGTGTATTAATGTTGTTTCCTTTCGAAGTTTTCAAATACCTGGATTTACGTCTGAGTGTGATTATGATTCAAAGCGTTGTGCTTTATTATTCTTACTTCTCTAAACAATATATTTTCTATTGAGTGTTTTAGTAAAAACAATGTATAACGCGAACATATTATTTCCACGCAATATAGCCATATAATGTTGCGGTTGCCTTACGTATTAATTTAATACATAACGAGGATATAACAATTTACCGCAACCTTTTTGTAAAAACAACTGTTCGTACATAACACACAATAATTGCACATAATTTGTCTCTCTCTCTCTCTCTATATATATATATATATGACTATACTTCTCTAAGGTAACTCGACTATGTACTTCACGACAAAGCCTACAGTCTTCGTAAATATTGACTAAACTGCATTAGAACTATAATGTTCATCAAGAAAACCTTCATAATTTTATCTGGAACATACCTATGAACATGAATATTGGGCACAATATTATTTTGTTATTATGCATGAATTAAATACTCGACATATATAATAATCTACTTTATATGCTGGGTGTATTCGCTTACCCTGAAACTAGATTTCAAAATGCACTCGTTCGCCGATGTATTATGCTATTTAACTTGACTTGAAGGATAAATTGTAAATAGTACATACAATACAATTGCGGTGTTATTTGAATCCCCAAGCTCAGACTGTATTGAATGTGTACATTATGTATGCAGTACATTTTCCTTTCAATATACAGGAGAGTTAAACGGCTCATGTAATTACATAGATAATCAACTAATTTACCTGCCACCTAACTGTTATTACATTCTGTCATGAAAACTCTTAACGTTTTTTTGTCAGTTAATTATTAGGTTCTGTTAATGTTTGTGTGTGTTATATTTATAACGAAAGAAAATCGCACGGTTAAGAAAAGTATGAGAAGCCATATATTAATTTAGAATCTATCTTCAAATAGTTTTGTTTAATTTCATTATTGTTCACACTTCAATTAATATATATTATGTATTATTTTAAATCGAGTATTAATTTTTTTTCCATTTGAAATAAAAAGTAACATATTGACTTTATTTTAATGCAATATTGATTTTGTGAAACAAAACTAAGAATAGAAAATCGGATAATCTAAAACATAATCGCATCTATTTCAGAAACGTACGTTGAGAAGTATTCAAATTGCTGTTTATCATTCTCGCTGGATTTTAAAAGTATTAATTCAGCTACATAAACACATACGTAACTTATTAGACGTTTTGAATTATTTACAACTTGTCTTAAAATGATGAAAAACGACTGAGTAAATGTGCGCAAGTGTTCCTTATTCTTAACGATTAATTAGTATACGTTTGGCAAATAACATAAACAGTATAGAGTATCTTATCGAAACAGGAATAATGGTCATTGTTTTCGAAAGAAATGTGTCCAGTCAATAGCTAGAAACAATATTGCGTTCGTAAATGTTAATTCAATTACATGTGTTTATAACATTTGGATATGATGAAAACACATGACTTTGTATGCTGCGAGTATTAGGCTGAGGTAAATTGCGATGACCTCATGTAGCTTATAGTGGTTTTCTCCTTCTGTCGAGGCTGACAGTTTGAGTTTCACTTTGATATGGATCGGCATGCTTTATGATAATATAGTTATGTTTATAAATTCCGTAAAATGTAAACAAAATCACCGCGTATGTTGTGCATTATTCCGATGTTTTCTGACATGTGGTTTTCATAAGCGTAAACAATAACGTTTCTTTTTTTGATATCGATCGGTTAAAACGGAAATTTGTTTTTATGTTACAATTGTTAAAATATGTGTGTCATTTTCTAATTGGCAATACATAAAACGATTTGGTATAGACAATGCAAGTATTTCAAATGTTTATGATTTATTTGCTGACAAAAAGTTCAGGGAATCTGAAGAAAAACACGAGTTCCAGTCTCCATCTTTGCTTTTTGTAATAACGACCTCACTTTCAATAATTAAGATCGGGTAACGAGATATTGATTGTTTTGAACTACCAAAAACATTTGTCAATTTGTGGGAGTAATGTTATTGATCTGTTCGCACTTTGTGAGTAAACCAGTTGCATATAACTTTCAAGATTAATGCACTGTTGTTCAGAAATATAATCAGCCAATTGTGAGTTCGCATGGATTGCTTAAGAGAAAGTAATGATGCAATTGCGTGTCAAATGTTGAATACAATTGAAGTTGTATCCTGTGTGACTCAATTGTTACTAAATGTGTCACTTGCTATTCTGTGTCTTTTATTGGATCAGTCAAACTACCTGTCACAATTCAATATTTTCCTAAATGATATTCCTTTAAAACACAATACTGTTATAGTGACTGTTTCACATGATCTATTAAAAAGATACATAACCTAACAATTTACTAAAAAAAGGTGCTCGTATTTACAGTATCTTCAAATAGAATATCGTCTTTGTTTTTTTAGTATAAAAATTACATTGTTGTTTTCAATTGNTTTAGACGATCGATGTTTAATTATATCCTCATTTTTAGTAGTTTTTTTTCATAAAATGTTTAATATTGTAATCTTAAGTGAAAAACACAGTTATGTCATTAGTTAATTCAAGTGTACATGTTTTGTCCCCCAACGTATTTGATTATCAATGCCAGGATAAAACTTAAAATGTATGTGTTTGTCTATAACACAAGACAGACAATTATTAAGTTTATTCGTATGGTGATTTAAATAGAGTGCATAAATACTTCGATACATTTTAATGGCAACATGTACGACTTTATATATTATAAAAATAGTATATGCCAAGAACAATCATTGAACTTATATCACAAAATGCATAAGCTAAAATGGATATCCATACGCTGATAGTTAACGTTGTTATTCCACTGAAGTCTCCAAATAGAAGAAGATTGATTGAAAAATGCAATTATCGGTTCTGTAAGAAACTACAACGCAGTTTCATCATTGCCAAAGTTTAATGGTTTAATCAATATTTAATATACTGCAATCTGTAAGCTATCGTGTGCATCAATGTACAACCTCATAATTCATTACCAACGAACGAATGTACGCAAAATACCATGTTTGCGTTCGCTAAATGTCGACAGGAATATTGTATGATATTAAGTAAACATAAAACAAACGCGTGCTAATTTGTGTCTACAACATTTTATATTTGGAAAGGTGATGTACAATTGAGAACGCATAGTACATACTGTTTACTATAATACTAATTTAAAAACCACAAGTTCCGAAGATGGCAGCGGTTTGAATAAACTGGACAACATGTATTACTTAAACTCCATAAACTAAAATGGATAGCCATAATTGATATTTAATGCTCTTTTTCCATGGAAGTCCCCAAGAAGAAGAAGATTGGAAAAATGCAATTATCGGTTCTGTAAGAATCTACAACGAAGTTTCATCATTGACAAAGTTTAATGTTTTCATCAATATGTAATATACTGCACTCAATATTAAATATATAATGCAATCTGCAAGCTATCGTTTTCATCAATCGACAACCTTATAATTCATTACTAACGAATAAATGTAAGCCAAATAACATTTTTGCGTTCGCTCAATGTTGCAGGAAGATTTTACATACTTTTTACTACAACACCAATAATTTGAATACCGTAAGTCTCACAGACGGCAGCGGTTTGAATAAGCAACTACAGGTAAAAAAGAACACGACATGCGCTTCTTGGCCTACGATAGTAACTTGCCGTCAAGTGTCACTGTACGACATGCATCATTTATTCCGTATTCGTATCTTTTTCTCAAATAAACAAGCGTTCCTCGATATGTAATTTGTATGCAATGGGGCGTGATTCATTAAAGAATTGACTTAAAAATGTACGTTATATAGTGTATGTGTCAGTTTTGCCCATTTTATTTCATTTTTCTAAAAAATAAAACCCTCTGGACGATGATGTCAAATATGGCACTGTAATGTTTAGTTCATTAAAAAATGTTACAGCGAATAAGGAACCATTTGCACTTTCAATACTCTATCAGAAATTTCTAGTAAATCACAGCTAAATGGCTGTCTGCATTGATTTCCGAAACCAATCTTATGAAGCTTCCAGATGGCTACCACTGATTCCCTTTGGTATCAAGAACCAGATATTTAGATACATAAACACACGTATAATAAGACGGTTTAATATAATTATCGTTTTCTATATTATTATGTCATTGGTTCTTGAAAACTGGATCGCAGAATGTATCGATCTTTATAACTTCCTTTTTTTTCGTATTTATCAACTACTCACTCTCAATCTAAACTGTAGATTCCGAATCCCTAATATGTATGTTGGGCTATTACGTCCAATATAATTCAACAAATCCCCATAGAAATGTTAGGTTTAGATTTTCATATTTTATGGAATATCTTACTTTATCCATATTAGACATGTTATGTTTTATATTGATTACGGATATGTAAGTGGTTATTGTCTTTTTGCAAATATATACATTAAATTGACGCAATTAGTTCTCCGTGATAAAGTTTGAGGTATTCATAATGCATCGTATGGAATAACGTAAGAAAAACAGTAATTTTACAACTATTGTTTAATATTGCTTAGTATTGTTGCATAATATAATGAAACATCATTTTGACTTAAATGTACCTTTAATTTGAGCAATTGTTTTTACCAAAACCGACAGATGATTATGTTGTTTTTCGAGCATACTGATTTATGCAATCAATATCCATAAAAAATATGTTAATTACATTGTTTATATCAATCATTGCCGATTTGAAGACAGGCAACCATGATTTTGCTGCATATGTATGACTGTTGACATCCGGGCAGGCTGACGTTTGGCGAATACATACATATATTTTACTCGTTTAATGTAAACTTTTTGTTTTCTTTTAAAGTTAACCTTTACGTACACATTTGATAACAGAAGGGATATATTTGATGCGTGTTCGTAATTTCATTTCATCTCGCCTCAACAAGTTGTAACTCTGCTGCTCTGGTCTCCTTCCTACCATTGAGTAATTAAATAGTGATTAAATTGAACGCGTTTTAATTACCCATTATAACTGTTTAATTTGAGTAACAATGCTATGAGGTTACATTTTATTTAAACTTATATTTATCATAAATATTGCTGGGCCAAGCGTGAGGTTGAGCGCTCTAAACCCGGTTTAAACCCCCAGTGCTTAGCATTGACCGGTCCAAGGCGGTGACCCCAGCTTTATTCTACTATGTGTGTATGTTGTTTAGTATTTTTCTGTACTGTTCTGTTTTGGCAATTGGTCAATTGCCATACTTAACGGACCACGAACGTGAGTATAATAGAAAAAAAAACTGTTGGTGCTTCTGGAGTTTCAATTCTTTATACTGGATATTTCAGAAAGGAAATCATATACCAATAATAGCATTAGCTACCCCACAATTCAGTTTGATAGTGTACCCGAACACTTATTACATAGATACGAAAATGAGTAATATCATTCAAATATTCTGTATAATTATTAGCTTTAATTCCATATATTCGTATACTAGTTAATGTTGTCCAATTTTATTACAATTATTATTATTACCGTGTCAATCAATTTCTTTACCCAATCAATAAGTCTCCGAATTTATCCACAATGTCCATAGAGCAACAGATATAATAGAGAAACAGTCAGTCAATTATTAAGCTATGCTAATGTTTGTGTGTGTTACATGTATCACGTAAAAAAATACGCTCGGTTGGGAAAAGTTGTAGAACCCACGTATTAATTTAGCATATTCCAATAGTTTTATATAAAATTCATTATTGTTCACATTTCAATTAGAAATAAAGAATTATGTTTTCCCATTTGAAATAAATAGTAACATCCCTTGCATTATTTTAATGCAATATTGATTTTGGGAAACAAAACTAAGAATAGAAACTAGGAAAATCTAAACATGACCGCATCGATTTAAGAAACGTACGTTGAGAAGTTTACAAATTGGTGTGTATAATTTTCGCTGGTTTTTAAAACTATACATTCAGCTACATTAACACAAACGTAACTTATTAGACATTTTGAATAATTCACATTTTGTCTTTTAATGATGTAAAAAGACCATAAACAGTAATATATATTATCTTAGCAAGACTTATGGGTATTGTGTTCGAAAAGAAATGTGTCCAGTCAATAGCTAGAAACAATTTTGCGTTCGTAAATGTCAATGTAATGACATTTATTTATTATATTTCGAAATGATGGAAACGACATGCAACTTTTTATTCTGCGTTATCAGACTTAGGTGTATTGCGATGCCCTCATGTAGCTTTTAGTTATTTTCATCTTATGTCGAAGCTGCCAGTTTGAGTTTTACTTTGATATGTATCGACATGCTTAATTATAATATATAATGTCTTACATTCCTTTAAATGTGAAACAAATCACTGAGCATGTTGTTGATTATTCCAATGTATTCTGACATGTGGTTTTCACAAGCGTCAATCATAACTTTTTTTTTATCTCTTTCGGTTGAAACGTTAAGGGCAATTTGTTTTTATGTAACAATTGTTCAAATGTGTTTGCCATTTTTTTTAATTAGAAAAAAAATACAACGATTAGGTCTTGACAAAAAAGTATTGAAAATGTTTAAGACTTATTTTCTGACAAACAATTCAGGGAATCTGAAGGACAACAGTATCCATCTTTGCTATTTGTAATAACAACTTCACTTTTAATTATAAAAATCGGAAAACGAAATATTAATTACATTATAAACCTAAATTTTCACTTCTAGGTGAATGTACATTTTCATATTTTCCACGAAGTGCTAATTACCCTATGTATATAATGTTTCGATTTAATGTTTTGTTTTAAAAATGTTTTGGCATGCCAGTCTTTCCAGCAATTCGTATAAGAAGTGCCAGATATATTTAGATGATTTAAATTGACTGTTGTATCTCTTAAACATGTAGTTATCACATACATTATTTTCACTCTCAATCGTCGATCGAGGAAACGAGGCGCTAAATGCAGTATGGATTTGAAACAACCAAGTAAAGCAAATCTATGAAATTAGAATGATTAATTAAAGTGAGTATCCTGCGGTTATGCGAATTTATGACATCGACAATAATAGTTAATGCTGTAATAACTACAATTATTTAATAAAGTAATCTGTAATTTGAGCGTTTTCTCGAGATAATCACAATGATGACGTTTGGTGTATGACTATATAGTTTTCGTATATGAATACAACATATATTTTACTGCAGCTTCTCTGTAGGATTCTAATAATATATGCGACAAAATCACAGATTAATTTAATGTAAGATATAAAAAAATATCCATAGGGCAGTTTGATTTCTGTTGATGTTGTCGCGACACAAAGCCTCGTGTGCCTCTGCGATTTTAAGAGGAAATTGAAGTATGCATGAGAAGAAATACCCTTAAACGTTTTTAGAAAGGCAAAAAAACTATGTGTCTGTATTGAAATAGACCACACATTTCGCGAATCAATCGAATGTGTATGATATACAAATTTGAATCTCATCGTTTGCATTTGTGAATGTAAAAACACAGAAACAATAGATCTAGGCTCAAAAGAATCCCACAAATAACACGTGTGTTAAATGGACTACCCATATGTTTATTAACACTAATGCCAATATTTGTTCCGCAAACAGTCCATGCAAAATCAGTCACTTGTTACAAGCTTTTTATCATTTTCCATTCCGTTTTTGTGAACCTAATGTACCCAGTCAAACGTAAATAAGCAGATGATGAATACTGGAAATTACCCATTCATCGTTTGCGGTTAAAACTATCACTTACTATACATACATGTAAAGCCAAAGAAGATGAGGAAGTTATTAATGTGTTTCATGTGTTCGTGGTTGAGACAGCTTTAGAAAGTGATTTCACGTGTGTCTGTTTTTATATATAAACCTTACATAATTATGCTTTTTCTTTGCTTATATTAAAATTAAGGTATACTATTTAGGTTAATTTAGAAAACGTTTTTTAGAGGGCCGCTCAAATTGTATTATGTCCACTGGCTTCGGGTATTTTGTTTGGTGAGCGTCCGCTCAGCTCTATTCGTTTTCTAACCTTTTTAGCACATTTCAGAACACAAACATTTTCTTAACTGTCACACTGTCGTCTAAACGATGTGCCAGTCCGTCTAAAGAATTATGCTTTGTAGGTTCAAAAACTGAACATTTGTATGTGATGTATACATATAACATGCTAAAAACGAGGATTAAATGAGCGTTATAATTTAATAAATAACACACAACAGTGAGAGCATTCTCGCAATATAATGACAGCCTTTGGCCTCGGGCTTGCTGATAGGTGACTTTTTTTTCAAGGAAAAACTCTCTGGTCTAAATCATGTTAAGCCGTTTTGCAAGAACTATCCGCGAGTTATTTTATTGTCTCATATGTCAGTTCATGTTTGCAATCTTGTATTATGTCTTGAACACGGGAGATTGCTATCACACTGTGAGCATATTATTCAAAGTGAGCAAATACTTTTGAGCAAGATGTAAAAATATTGCTCGAGTAAAATGTTGTTCATTCTGAAACGCAATACTTACTTTGCCTCTACCAGATTGCAATTCATCAATGTGTTTACCACGGATTTTTTTGAAATCATATTTTTGCTCACGTCATTAGCTTAAAAACTTTAAAAATGTGTATGTGCTCCAACTTTCATCACATATGAACCACAGCAGAGAGTTCTCTGTAGTGTTTACTAAATTAAGACATCACATACTTCAAATATTAAACATCAGCTTGCAAACGTATGAATTGGTATGCAAAACAGATTTAAAATGGTTTGGTGTTTTACAGATGTGTATAAATATTATCAAAACATTTTATACAAATACTCTTAAAAGGTGAGTGTGATTGTTCATAGCAAACATGGCTGTGTTTGTTATTTTAGGTGAATTTAATTTAATTCTTTATGATATTGCAATTTAATTAAAATATCTTTTTTTCAGTTTAATTGCGATGCTTTTAGTTTACGTTAATACACTATAAGTTAAGGTTTAAGGCTAAGATATCGGTCGAGTTATAACCCTCCGTAGAGTGAGCGAGTTTGTCGGGAAATTGTTTAAAGACGTCATCTGTTCTAGTTCTTTTTATCATTTACTAGACAATAACACGACCACTTGTAGTCATTAAATTAAAGTTTGCTTTAAGCAAAAGCATATTATTGCTGTTTCCATCGATCAGATGTGTATGTCGTATATTATAATCAGTTAATTGCATTATAAGCCCGGTTTATAAAACCTCCAAAGTCTTACAGCTCATGAATACTTGATTTGATTCACAGTAGCATGATATGCCTAACGTCCTGACACTACCCAACAAAATGACACTCGTCTTGGCTCGGAAATATGTATACATTCCCAGTTTGAGTAGTAAAAATAAGCAATTATAACGCTGTGCATAATAGATTAAACAATGTAGAGCAAATACAATAAACTTCGAAATTATCGTAACACCAGAAGAACATATAAATTTAAAGACATGATGTGATCTTAGTTCCTAGATGTTAGATAGTTTCATTGTGTGACACTTGTTACCTATATCAACAACTAAAATTTATATTCTTATTGCACTGATTCCTAAAGTATACAGTAAAGCAACATAACAAATGACACACGTAGTGACCTGAAGATGTAATATGATTACAAGAGCAACACAAATATAATGTTTTCACATCTATTTGAATACATTGGAAATCCCATGTAGTGACCTGAAGATTTAATATGATCACAAGAGCAACACAAATATAATGTTTCCACATCTATTTGATTATATTGGAAGTATTGTAGCTAATAAAGTCGATTATGTGACTGCCACGGTTATAAAATAAGACAGTGGTACGGTTTTTACGTATATATACTTGACCATAGTTTAAGAGATACATGCAATTGAGATTGAACTGTTTTCTTTTCTCTCTTTTGAGTATCTGTTTTTTTTTGTACTTATGTTGAATATGTTATGTTATATAATGTTTAACGGATGTGAATTAATGAGTTTGCATACCCATGTACAGTTTCCGTTTTTTTTTAAAGGCTAACTAGACTATTAAAACGCAATTCTCGAATCTATTTGATGGTTTATTGCGTGAAGAGGGCGTGCAGACAGAGAGTGGTAATCAGTTGTATATGTATGACAACAGTCGTTCTCTTGGCCATTACATGTTTTGCAAACGGATTTATTGTCTCACTTTTGTCTGTACATAAGAAGCTGATACAGATTATTAATTGTCTGAAAATGATAACGGTTTAATTTAATATTATAATTTAATCATTTAATATTGATTATGTAGTTATATTTATATTTATTGAAATATTGCATAGAAACTGTGTTTTTAACGGCCGGACTATGTACATGATAAATACGACTTGTTTTTTCTTTCAGACAATATATAGGATATTTTTGGATTCCAAAATGTTTCTGTTTATACTTGTGTGAGCATTTGAAAATGATTGCGATGAAATAAAATTATGATAGATATCGCAGCGAGCTGCAATTGCCTTAATAAAGATATAATTGAGGGTAGAACTAGAAGACGTTTTTTGAAATTTATCCAGACCACACCTTCATATGCCGGTCTAAAACAGCCTAGATACATGTTCGCACTTGAGCTTTTCATGACAAAAACCCACACAAAGTATGACATTTCAAAACTGTTGTTATCATCAAATCTGAATACGATTTTGCTTGTTTCATAAATTAATCAAAATATGTAGTTTCTACCAAACCGATATATTTAGTTAATCTAAATGGGGAAACACTTGTGTAAAAGTAAATCCCCGGTTTTATATACACAAATTTCCTGGTTCGAACGAGTACAACTCTCTTCAGGCGAGGTAAATTTAGCGATTACATCTTGATACTCACTTCTGTTATTTATTTGCTTGCAATTTCCGACACCACGTGAAGCTTGTATTGGCTTTTATACTTATTTCACACACAAAATTAGACACACACGGAATCGCAGAGGATTGTCTTCATTAAGACAGTTTAATTAGAATTTGAATTCGTCCTTTATTTGGGTGCAAGTAAAAAGGAATTTCTAAGATAACAGACAAATACTAAGTTAAAAGGCATAAACTTGCAATTTAACTTTCAGCTATCCTAGATCATATCATACGAGAAATTCACCCTAAATTACAAACCACTTTTCCAAACATATCTGTTCACATCACGTATATCTAACATTAATATCTATATAATCTTATAATATTCCAATTTATCACATACCTTGTATTCAATGTAATACAGACATTACGTATTTTTTTTATATTACACATGTGTAATACAACATTTTTAAGCGTTTTCATTGGCTACAGAATCAATAACTAACCAATCGCATGGCCTCATTTTGGTGAAATGACTTCGTCAACATGAAATGACGTCATGTTATTATATTTTTTTTAGATCTATCAGCATTTGTTTGGTCAATTAAGATGTATTATATTTAGTTTAAAAGCATGTGATAAAAAAGATCAAACACTCGTTGTCATATCATACCATATTTGTTTAAACTCCCAGGTAATTCGTAAGTAAGCTCGCCAAAGGCTCGCTTACTAACACAATTCCTGAACTCGTTTAAAAAAATATGGTATGATATGACGACTCATGTCAGATCCTATATGTACATGTTTGCACTTTTGCCCGGCAGACATATGATAACATGATGAAATTGGATTAATTGTGCACGATGTATCGTTTTATCCAGGGATCCAAAAGTGTATGATTGTGCTGCCTTAAACGATAACCAGATAAAAGTAATTATTGATCAACATCTGCTTAAACATACACACACGCTTGGTTTGTCATTATCATGAAAAAGAGATCATCATAATCATTGCGGATAACAAATAAGGTAATCTATTTATGACACACAGTATAACCGCAACTATAATCATATGTTGATGTCAATAACGTTTACTTAACATTACATTACATGTCCCATGTTTAGAGGAAACAGCTAGACACCATCATGTAAATGGAAAATGATGGATCTGTCAATTAAATTACGAAAGGAAACAGATACGTGTTGTTATGACTGAATAACGGCTCCAATTGGGCAACATATGTGCCTGAGTTGTGTATGGTTAAAATAACTTACAAATGTCGGGTTCCTGAAGTCAAACATGTCAGTTGACGTGCTCGATGTTTGGAACCAGTTGATAAATTACCGTGTGTAGGAGGCACGAAGACAGACAGTGGGTGATAAACTTCATATTTATGACTTCTAACATCTTCCCAGACCGCTTGCGGTTTGGCAAACGGATTGGTTGTCTCTACGCTTTTGATGTATGCGCTTATTTAAGATTGCTTTAGAGTAATATTTCAAGTAAACGAGTTCGTTATTAAGAATATCACTTATTTAATAGATCTAGTTATTTAGCATTGAGGTATTTAAATTAAGAATGTTACATATATGGTTATTCAAATGAATAGTTCTAATAAAAAAAGAAAATAGTCGGAGTCACTTCTTATATACTTCACAGTACTCTTAATTACATTTACTTATGTCCCCCAAGGGTACATACTGTTTCGATAACATATTGCCCGGGTTGAGACAGCTTGTGAAGCGCTCTGATTAATTGTGTAATTAATTTAAAAAAATCTAATCACATATATTGGTATTTGAATACATTATTTTTTGTTAGTTTTATACGTTAACAAATAAACTTTGACTGGAAACGAATCCATACAAAATAGATGTATGTCACATATAGAATTGAACAAGTTTGCTTTTTATTTTAATATTTATTTTTATTAATGTACTTATACAATTAAAACTAGAAATTTCTAGAACTCACGTAACAGTGCACACATTGCATACAATGACTCAATATATAAATAAATATTGAGACTGGGTTCCTACCCTAGACTTGTGCAGAACGACACGATACCAAAAATCGTGAATGATTAGGTATGTCTCGGCTATTTATTACATACATATATGTATATGCTATTGATTTACATTGACAATGTAGTAATAACTTTCATAGTCTAGCTACGAGAACAAGTGTTCATGCTCTCCATATGGATACCGAAATTCCCGTTATGTTTTTTTTGTAAATTAATGTATATACCCATTTCAAGTCTGCTCGCGTAATACCACTATCAATAATTCACTGAACATATATAAAAACTTCATAACGACAACAAATATTAAATGAAAACTCAACCAAACCAAACTATTCCCTAACATGTGGCGTTCCAATGCGGTCTTAAATGAAGTATTGTATTTGTTTTTCAATATAAACACTATCGTAAACTTGCCTTACAAATACGACCTCCTGCATTATTCATTTGATCAAATGTTTCCTAGTTGAATTCGGTATTTCCCATAAGGTCCATACATCCAGACATTGCAAATGTTTCCGAGGGCTCAGAAATACTCGATCAAACAGGCATTGCATTATGCGAATAAATAGTTTATACTTTTTAGAAAGTAATAAATCAATATTCCAAATGCAGTCTCTGAATATTTATTAATTTGCTTGGCATTACTAAATCAAATTAATTTGTGCCGAAACAACAACAAAAATATCCGTTTTTTTTCTGTGAATTCAATTTTAAATTAATACATACTAAATATATTATGTTTAGTTAGCGTCCGCTGGTTTTTCTGACCTTTTTAGTACATTTCACAACACAACTATTGTCTGAACCGTCATACCGCCGTCTAATCGATTCGCTAGTCTGTAAAACACAGTATGCATTTTACGTAAAATACTGAAAATATGTGTGTGATGTTTACAGAGTGCATGGTACAAAAGAGAATTAAATGATAGTTATACTCTAATAAGACATACAGATCAGTGAAAACCTCCTCGCATTATTATGACAGTCTTCGGATTCCGTCTTATCAACGTTTGTCGACTGACTGGTCGGTCACTTTTTTCAAGGAGGCACTCACTGATCTTTATAATGTTAATCCGTTTTGCTAGAACTATCCGCGGAATCATAAAGTTTATTTGTAATCAGTGTTTTTTTTTGCAGTATTTCTTGTATTATCTCTTGAAGACTGGAGACTTCTATCAGAATATGCGTTGTAACACACTTTGAGTACTTTTGAAAAAGAAGTAAAACATAGTGCAGGAGTATAATGTTTTTCATTTTGAAATACAAGACTTATTATGCTTTTACCGTATGGCAATTCATGAGAGTTTACCCCACGGGGTTGTTTGGAAATCATAGTTCTGCTACAGCCATTAGCTTAATAACTTAAGAATTGTTTGTGTGCTCTAACTATCACCACACTGTCTGTATTGGCTGCAAAAATGAAAAAAATACAGGTTGTCCATTTAAAATGGTTTGATGTTTAATGTTGTTCAGATATGTATACATATTTTACATAACATGTAATAATTATTATATTATATTGTATTGATATACATTGTCCAGCTGTACCAAGAATATATTGCCCAAACAAAAATGCAAAATCAAAACAGTATGACGGAAAATTGCTTTGCGACAGGCAATGTGTAATTAGTTACATATTTATGACTGATTTCGTCCTCTAAGCCTTGAGGTGTTGTCTCTCAGCTTTTTGTGTAGACATGTTATTTACAATGGTATTATGTTGAGGTGGTGGAGATACATAAGGAGCTGATGTAATATTATTAATTGTATGATTGAACACGGTTTCATTTTAATTTAGAGCATGTAATTATATTTATTTCAATATTGTGAAGAAAAGGTGGTTTCACGGCACAACTAAGTACATTATGTATACGACTTGTTTTTTTATTCTTCCAGACAATATAGAGGGTATTTTTTGTTTTCTGTAGATCATGGATGCTTTTTAAACAGTGATTAGAGAAATAAAAAAAACATGAATAGCAGAGCAACGAATTATTTATGGTTGACGACGTTCTTTGAAATATTTTCAGATCATACCTTCATATGCCGCTCTAAAACAGCCTATATGCATGTTTGCACTCATTACACATACCCACAACAAGTATTAAATTTCAGAACTGTTGTTATCATCCAATCTAAATACGATTTGACTTGTTTTTATCTATTGATCCAAATTATTATCTGCTACCAATAGAAACCGATAACGTTAGTTAATCTAAATGTAAGAAATACAGTGTTACAGTTAATCACGATTTTGTATACAAACATTTCCTGTTTCGAACGAGTACAATTCTCTTCACGCGAGGTGCATTTAAACTTAGCTGCAAACGATTTCATCTTGACAATCACTTCTGTTATTTATTCGCCAACTATTTCCGACACCACGTGAATCTTGTATTGGCGTCTATACTTATTTCCCCAAAAGAATTAGTCGCAGAAGAAATTGCAGAGGATGGTCTACATTGTGACAGTTGAATTCGACTTAGAATTCTTTATTAATTGTAGTGCAATTTATAAAGGCCTAAATAAAAAACGACCCCACATTAAAAGCGCCCTAACCTGGTTGAAACGGCAACAGTCTAAACATAATGTTGTTAAAACGGACCCTTTTAAAGAATTATTTCCAATAAAAAAGTATGATATTTGTGTATGATATTTCGAATAACTTGATTGAAAAACATACAATTCTGAATTATTGGTTTATATAAGCATTTGAATCCAGCATGATTTCGAGATAAGGTAAACGCAACATGCTCGTATATTGCTGTATAAACTTTCCTCTTTGTTTTGCAAAAAAATATTCTCAAGCAAAAGGTTTTTAAATTGTCACTTTCATCTTCATTAGTGAATTACAAAAACGAACTGGTGAACCGTTTGCAACCCACCAAAAACATGTTACAGTCGTGTATTTCAATGCTGACTTTCTAGAGTCAAATAATAACTATTTACGTTCATAAGTCTCCGATAACTTGCTGGATAACACCGTGTGAGAGGCATGCAGACAGACAATCGTTAAAATGCAGTGTATCAATTACAGCTAGCATATTGTGGTCTTTTTTATTGGTACACGCCTAATAAAAGAATTCGTGTGTATGGTTATTTCATGGCATTTGACACTTCTAACAAATTAACACTCAATTAGTGAGCAATGCAAAATTAGAGCTGCACATCAGTAATGAACAAAGTAATTAGTATTTTCTGTAGTCAGGTACATAAGTTAACGGTCTGATGACGTAAACGGATGATATTTTCAAAGGTTTTGGGTTTATGAATGCAATCAGTGTTTCACTATTTATTTTTATACTATAGTGTTTAATTGTTATTGTTGTAGGATTTGTAATCAAATTTAAAAATCACCGAATCGTCCTCGCACTTACATTAACTTTTTCATTTCCTCTGAGACTTGCATGAGCCAAAGGATAATTTTATCGTATGATAATAACCTTCAAGTTAATCTTGTCTAAACGTGTGCATGAATGAAAATAATCGTATTGAACGTCTGTTCAATTCACTTAGTGTGTTCGTTAAAGCGTTTTCTCACTATTTTTCGTATTTGTTTCCTTTTGCAGTTGGTAAAATATTTCCAATACCTTGATTTACGTCTAGTGTGATTATGATGTAAAGCGTTGTACTTAATTTGTCTTACTTCTGTAAACAATGTATTTTATATTGAGTGCTTCAGAAAATACAATACAGAACGCGAAAACATTATTTCAATGCAATATTGCCATATAATTTTACAGTTTTTTTACGTATTAGTTTAACACAGAACGAGGTTAGAACAATTTACCACACTCTCTTTTTAAATTAAAAAATAATAAAAACACAATATGTGCACCTTATTTGTTTCTATAATTAACATGTATACTCTCCGCTTGATACTTCTTCACAAAAAATCAATTAGCACACACATCACACGAATTATGATTTTTAATAATTCGTACATGTACATTTACAGGAATGCATAACATATCAATACCTGACGTAATTGACCACGTTTAAATATACAATGATGTTATTTTCATATTATATTAATGTCTACTTTAGTATTTGCTACCGTACTTATTTCTTTCATGATGCATGTCTCATCACAAAAACATACTTAACTGTCAATCCACGTTTTGATATTGTTAGACGATAACGTGTTTTAGTCCAACATTTACGTGATCTATTAAGTTTGTAAATGCAATACACTATTCTACAAGTATTATAATTTCATTTTTGACAACGATATGCTATACAAACTATAATATCATCATCATAAGGATACCTATTCAAGGTTCAAAATGAATCAATACGCACAAAATCGGAACATACCATACACCTGTTTTTAAGTATCCGATAATTTGCTGTAGGAGACATGCAGACTGACAGTCGGTTAACGGTAGTGTGTCTATTACAGCTAGCATAGTATTGACGATAAATAAACGAACATGTTTACCACTAGTGTTATCTATAGGAACAGGCCTACTTTCATAATTCGTGTGTGTGGTTATTTCACGGCCGAACACATCAGATGAAATAAGTCACACATTTTGTATTTCTACAATAATTGTAAATAGTCAATGAGTTTTACACTTCCAACACAGTTACCCAACATAGTGAGCTGTGCACATCTGTCATGAACAAATTAACTGGTATTTTCTGAAGTCGTGTAAACACGTTTACGGTCTGATGACACAACATGATTACATTTTCAAAGAGTGTTTGTTAATGTATTTCATCAGTGTTTAAAAATTCAAATATTAACTTTAATTCTTATAGGAAAGAAAATACTATTGGAGCCTTCATGTGTTATACTATTGTAATGATATATTGTTTTTGTATTGTTGTTGGATTTTTTATCAAATTGTTAAATCAACCAATCGTCGTTGCACGTATAGTGGCTTTTTCATTTTCGCTGAGACTTGCATGAGCCGCAAGCTAATATTATTGTATGTTAATAACATTTAAATTCAATTGTTACCGATCTCGGAGTGTGTTAATCTTAATTGAATGTTTGCATGAATGAAATTAATCGTATTGAACGTCTGTTCAATTCACTAAGTGTGTTCGTTAGAGCGTTTTCTCACTTTTTTTTGTTTTTGTTTCCTTTTGCAGTTGGAACAATATTTCCAGTTTCTGGATTTACGTCTGAGTGTGATTGTGATTAAAAGCGTTGCGGTTAATTTTTCTTACATCTGTAAACAATATATTTTCTATTCAACAATCGTAACACTGTCTTGTGACGGAATAATTGTACGGACTTTCGATTTAGGGAAAAAAATCCCATTATGTACCGTCATAAACTAATTTATAAACAATAAAAACAAGTTATGTTAAGTCTTCTTATTTAATAACAAACACTAAACCATAAGTCATGAGTATAAATGTGTTTTATTACTGTAAACAATAATTCAACGCAGCATTAGTGACTTCAATGGAAGATATTGTAAACCGATATCTAGCTTGACTCTTATACTGTTAGTTACACACAAACTTATTATAAACCATGACCAATATAAAGTTCGAAATATAGCATTCACTGTTCTCAAAAGAACGTCAGGGATAACGTCATCTCTCCACCCCTAAATACTGAAATTGTGCAGTAAGCTTTAAAATACTCCTGAATTATCGAGCACCAAAGAGAAGGCATTTTATATTCTGCAAAGTATTCCCGGATGTACAATGACAGTTGCGAAAGTGGCTTAATGCTATAAACTAATGACATACATGGCAGTACAATAAGCATTTTGAGTATTGTGTATTCACATTTATTTTCGCATCCTTTTGCCCCAAAAATATCTTTCAAGACTATTGAATCGCAATATCAAGACTGTTTCTTGTTTTACAACAAATTGACAAATTACTGACTAATTGCTTTATAATAACCTCATAAATCTTAGACGTATCTGTTTTCGTGAAGGGAAATTGCACTGTATAATAGAGCTCGGTGAGTTGTTGGAGAGAAGATTATTAATTTTGATGCTTTTTTATTACAGAAAGGCGCGACGTATTTCGGTCATGTGTCTGTTTCGCAAATAAGTTAATAACAATAAACACACTTATTTATAAAAGAATGATTTGAACACATAAGTCCTGGTCATACTAAACAAACATGACATTTGAATGGCAGCTTTTTGTCAACCTGTTGAATATCGGTTTTAGACACAGGTATTAATGGTTGCAGGACACTAGGTCACTAAAATGTGTATAATTCGTCTCGTGTCAAGTTTTGTCATTTATGTTTTCGTTCTTGAGTCAGCATAGGTACATTTGATTAAAATCGTGTCAGAAGTGCAGTTGTTTGTGATACATTCTGGGTAAGCGTAAGGTTCGGCGAGACTACAAACCGGCTTAAAACCCCAATACTTTGCACTGATAGTTCTAAGGCAGTGATACCAGTTTTGATCATTTCTTGTTTATAATTGGTGTTCTCTCCTGATTCACTTTCTGTAGTTTTATTGGTTGCTATATTCATTTACATATTGTTTAACATATTTCACCTTTATTTCAGATAGCAACTGGTGTAACCATTACTTTATCAAGATGTAAACACAAGAAGACAAAACTAACTAGTTTTAAACGTCTGAGTTGTGATGAAACAGTCATGTTTAATGTAAAGATCGTTTTAAATGTTTGCAAACAAGAGGGAAATGTTCGCTTTTTCTAGACAAGCATGACAATTTATAGACCCTCTCTGGTTAGATTATATATCCTTGTTGTTTAAGAAACTCAATTTGCAATTGTTTATGACGAGCAGTAATCTTTGCTTGACCCACCTCTTACTTTATTTATCGATAAGGGTTTAACTAACAAAGTATATTGTTATGCAATGTTCGATTGTTTGCATTTGCACCGTCGTATCATCATGTCAAGCCATTAAAACGTTGCTTTGGGCTCTAAAGTGCTCCAGCATTCACATGTTGTTTTGTGTAACTTGATAACTGTTTCTAGTTAAAAATTATTCGAGACATTTCATATTTTGTCAACATAATTATCGACTTATACGATAATAAGCTATCGTTTGATTTGTTTTACCGATACGATTCTTTTAGACGATTTAATAGACTATCACAAGATATGTTACCTACTTGAGTGAATAATCAGTAACCTACTTTTCTTAAAATCTGTTTATAAATTATCTTTATCAACCAAATGGGCCTCTATGAACTTATTACATATTATATATTGTAAAACGTGTATTTGGTTGCAACGAAACAATGTCGAAATCATATATGCGTTTAGGTATGATATGCGTTTCTAACTGTATAGAAGCCAATGTCCGTTAGAAACAAGCCATGCTAGTGTTGTAGACATGACACCATTAGTATTTGTTGTCCCACGAGATATGACGGGTGTGTTCTTCCAGTCTGGTATGCGCAAAATACGACAATGTATGCCAGCGGCTAAACTCCCTAGTAGGTTGTTTGTTACCAGGTTAAAACCTAGCGGCCGCTGGAAAATTATCAATAACAATAAGATTACTGATTTGATCAGGGAATACTATATATGTATAGTTGATATTTTATAGGCAAAACTTGGATGAAATAGAAGCCAAATATTGATAACTAATGCTTGTCACAATAGGAGCCTATTAACATTCGATAATTCGGTAAAAGAAACGAAATAACATTTAGACTCAGCTATCAAAAATAAAATGTGCTCTCATACGATAACGGGAACAGAATACTTTGTTAGTGTTCAATACAGTAAAATTAATTTAGCGAGCAAACAAGTTAATAGCAAGCAAAAAAACCTAATCCGTGTTCGAAACTTACCTGGTAATCTTTTTATCCTTTGATTTTAGTATAATGTTTCTGCCTTCAGTACAAAACTAAATAAAACACAGGCTGAGCAACACAAAAACATCAAACGAAGTCATGTAAGTTATCAAAATGATGTAATATGCGCGTGTTTGTTGTTTTCAACGATGTATATGAATAATATGTTTTGTGTCATAAAGAACCAAACAAGTTTCCGACGAAACCTCATTAACAGGAATGGAAAGTGAATAATAGCTTAGCAGCGATACTTGCTTTTTATAATAGCAAGTAAAGTCTAGTCTTTTAGCAATACATGTACACACTTGGCTCAACATAAGGCAACAAATCATAATGACGCCATGGATCTGGAAAATGTGAAACTGTATGTACTGGATTCTTTTAAGAATGCTATTTCGTCTCCAACATAACCAAATGTAACATATCTGATATTCGTTTAGCCCACTTAATGACGCTCACCATCGTGCTAGATGTGTGTCTCTTATATAATAAATCCTAGAGTAAGACAATATTGTTCATAAAAAACAATAAGCATATTTCCCAGGACTCATTTCCAGCTATTTGCTTTTTACGAAAAGATATTATAATGGTTGTTTGGTCTTCTGCTATTGGAGGCAAGCCGAAGTACCAAGGAAATCCCACCTGTCTGGACATCACGATCTTGGCAAAGTAATATAAGCTGTTAAGTGTTTTTCCAATAAAAAAGAAGGCTTACATCATACGATTTTCCCCAGAAAGGCTTTACGGCTAATGGGTAAAATACCTATGCAAAATCAAGATTTACGATTTTATTTTATTTGTTCGTGATAACAATAATTCAAATAAAATTTATTAAACCTTCCATTCGGATAGGCAGTGTTTGATAAATTACTTTATAAACGCATCTAGTACAGGAAGCAAAGTCCAAAAAGGTCAAAATGTTTTAGTTGTGAAGAAACTGTCTTGACTATTTTTTGTAATCTAATCTTCGTTGTTTGAACACAGTAATGAAATGCTTGTTTAGAGCTTTTTCTAGACAATCATTACAATGTATAGACCATCTTTGCCATTGGATACTATATCCTTGTTGTAAAAGAAACTAGATTTGCCCTTGCTTATGACGAGCAGGGCATAATGGAGTACCAATTGCGCTTGCGTAATGTTTTCGAGTTTCCGAATTAAAAGTAAAACAAAAACAGTGTATTGATATTGATTTGGATTTAAGAACGGTCATGTGTGTTTTTTTTAAATTGTGATATTTCATGTAAGTCATGTAATTCTATTTAAGTGCTTTTTGTAGAACAAATCAAACAGAAAACGTGTAACTTGCGTCAAGATTGTACTACTTTGTGTGTGTTTTTATGTTATACCATATATCACATTCAAATAATTATTACTAATTTGAGTTAAATGGCATTTTTATTAACAATTTATGAACGCAAAAGAGACAACACAATTAATGTTTTGTCACGAGTTTTAAAGCAAATGGTATCCATTTTAACTGATTGATTAAATAATGTTCAAAAGTGCTGGAAGCCTGTGTACAAAGAGGCCAAAACAGAGTGGTATTAAAATCCGACCTATTATTTTCATCATGTTAATGGCATGTCATATCATCAAATCATATCATATCATATCAAATGTATTATGAAGATGCCGATGCATATATTGAATTCAGCTCCAAAGTGTATAAACAGTTGAACGTGGTGTGTGATTGCAATTTTAGAAAATATAGATTTAACACATACTGACTTCTAGGAATCGCATAATTTAAAGATATTTACTAAATATGTAATATTTGATTACATTTTATTGTTGAAGTAATTGTGTTTGTATATACAGTCGCTTGTAAAAATATGACGACACATTTAAGAATGAGAGTCATACAATCAGCTTTCATTTACTAAAAATCGATCCGGATTTGTACTAAAACCGTGTTTTTTTTTTAAATAATACATAGCGTTCATACAGACAATAACTTCAAAAATAAAAAAAAGCATCTAAATGTACGTACTGTCGTTTAGTATATATTCTTAAAAAAGCAAAAGTCGCCGTTTCAGCCCTCAAAACTCGATCATTTGTTTATTTCTGCCCATGTCATTGTAATTCAAATAGATAAATCAGTATTTGTTTCTCAAAATTTTCTTCGTAAAAATCAGTACTTATTATATACTAATTTCCTTAATTGCAGTGTATAAAACAAAATAATGAACATATTTTGGAAGTGGATTTAAAATGGCTCCAGAGAGCCGATAAATCTCCAGTCGTGTTGTTTTTTTCGCGGTGAACAGAAACGCCAATGATCGACTATTATCATTAAAACTCCATTATACTTCTTTGTTTAACTACACCAATTTAGTCCATACATTAAAATAGCATTTACAGACATAAGCGAAAAACAAAATAAACATAAAATAAAAACAGATATAGATAATCAACTTACGCAACAATCAAGGTAAGTTATGAGTATTATAAAGTATGTTTGAACCTTCTAAACACCATTACATTAGTGTAATGAGTGAAATGGATCGACTATACAAGTAAATGCATTCTTCGCATTACTCATTACTTTAGCAGAAATATCATAACAATAATTCATTTGTTATCATCAAGCTATGCAAATAAACAAATAAAATAAATATTTTATATTCATGAATAACTGACCACGTTCACACAATCGAAATGTACCATACTCAGTGGCTAAGACTATTTCCTCAATTAAGTGATAAAAATGTGTTTATAAATATCTGTACATCTTATGAATCATATTTCTTACATACTTTGTCAACAATTAAACATTTGAAAGTGGGTTAAATGAAAGCGTGCCGAAATGCAGTATAAACAATATTGCTTTCCGCGGTAACCTTTTAACATAAAACACGAACTTAACGAAAGTCCAGACGTTATGTTTACGCATGCCTAACGAAAGTGGTATACTATAACCAATAAAACATATTTGTTAGATCAATTACGACATGATTTAAAAGCATTTTCAAGCATTATAAATAACAGCACATACAGATAATAAAATTTCAAAGCAGTACATTCTGGTAACGTCTTGGGACTATAATTTGAACCTTCATGAAACCATTAAATGTGTGTGAAAACAAGAGGAGAGATTCGTCAGACCATATATTTTAAGACAAAAGTACAAGAATTTTCAGTTGATATATATTCCCATAACTTATTACTTGAACAAACATAGTATATATCTATGTAACTGATATGAATATATAAGTCAGTGCATTTTAACTTAACAAACTTTGCGGTAAAAAAAACCCCAACAAAATCAAGTATTTACGACAAAAGTTAGAAGCACAATATGGACGATGTCATCAAAATGTCATTAGAGTTACAAACGTCAATTGTAGTAAACATTTTATTGGTTTCCATTTAAAATTACTTACAACATCAGTATTTGTAGTAAAATTCAGGAACATTAAATTAATTCGTATTTCCAGTTTGGGTTGGTAAATATTTCCTCTTTATAACAGTTGGTCAACATTATCACAGGCTGTTATTTTGAAGAATATCACATTAAAATGCAGGATATGCATGAAAGTATTATCCTTTTTCATACGTGAGTATTGTGCACTCGGTCATAAGAACTTAAGAAAAACGAAATATTATAATTATCGATATGTGCAGACAATATTGGACATATAATACAATGATATTTACAAGGACTCCCCCGCGCACACATTATTTACTAAATACAATTTGCAGATCTCAAAAGATGGAGGTTCGGCACTAAACCGAATGTTGAGACAAGTGTATACATTCCCAACTGAAAGACTTGTCTTTACAAGCTCCGTATACAAGCTTGCTGTGAAATCTATTACTTATTTTCCGTGGTTTCAGCGGGTTCATGCTGTTTGTTATCTTCCATGAAGTACTGACATATTTTACAAAATATTTCATGTTTAAAAGCGCGTGAAATTATCAAATGAGCGTATTACAATAATTGCCTTAGTACATCTGGAAACAATTGGAAGAATGTACATATTTGAATGTTGCGATACATAATTCTATGTGATAGGGGGATACATTTCTAACTAAGTAAAATGAAATTAACTCACAACAAATATACATCATAAAGTGGTTGTAAATCATTCACATTTTGTTATAACACATTATCTGATGAAGCATGTTCGTGTCTTTGATACCATGTACCAATCAGTACATATATTTCATTGATGAATTAGCGGAAATCAACTTCGTTCACTACGGAGTTCGTTATAGTTCGCTCCGAATAAAAACTTATCAGAACGAACGGATTGGCGGGTATATGATGTTGCAATAACAACGGTGGTGGAGCAACTAATGTGTTTTGCAGGCAACTATCACTTTGTAACACACATTCTTTTAATTACTGTGTATCCATCCGGAACACCATTCTTACATGTTCCAAAGGAGTTTATTTTTACACCGTGTGTTTGTGGAATATATTGTTTCAAATAATGACATTCTATATTTTGACGTGTCTTATTTGGATTTCTTAAACATACTGCTTTCTTATGCCCAATGTAAGTTTTTTTGATAAAGCGTACGCTTTCCAAGGTTATACTCAATACTTACTTTTACATTTTGAAAAACGATATGCAATTTATTGAAAACCAAAACAATGTGTGTATACAATATTATTGGTTATTAACGATTCACAATTCATGCTAACTGTTTAATTAAACATATATTTAAACATATATTTGCAAATATGTTATATATGTTATTGCTTGGGCGTTGTTAAAAATAACTTATTTAAAAAATCACACGATTAAAATGTACATGCATGTTAGTCCGATTTCGGTTCAGCTTAAAACATATAAAATGAAAGCTTACAATGTACTTTACCTAATAAGCAATGTTCACTATCTAGCTAAAATAAATGTTTTTAGAACGCCATTGAGGGGTTAAACAGTACAACCTCTCTCGTTTAATCGTAGAGCAAAGCGTATCTTCGCTCGCTATGAGAAACAGCTTAACAGAGCTCTTATGCGTATAAACGAAATACCTGTTTCATTTTCCAGCTTTGATATCCTGTGTGTGATAACATTGGCAATGCAAAATAAAGCATGTTCAAATTATGTAATCTACGTCTTAATCCGATTTACTTCCAAATATATTTAGAACATAATTTCTCTTATTCGATACAAAGGTTGTTTGATTTTTTCGATATTGCGACCAGTATCCAGAACGCAATATAATCTATTACATCTTTGATATGTATGACCGAGTGAGTTTTAAAAACTAAACATGTATTAGTTCGAATGCTTATTTTTTAAGAATAAAGCTATAAAAGACACAACTAAACGGAAAAAACACTCTAGATATGATAAAATAATGTGTTGTTGATACTTATTCCTATATTCCGGGACTTAGTATCTAGAAAAAAGTGATGTTTTCTCTGTCTGAACTTTTCAGCAAATAACGCTTAACAATGTTGTACCACATAAGTCTTTTACCACATTAGTCTTTATAAATAACAGCCACACGAAATATTACTTTTGTATGAGCTTGACATTGAAAACAGAGGGCATCATTACAATTTGGATATCTGAAAGACACTTGTTTAACAAATACTTAAGTATGCCGTGTAAGCATACTTGTACTCGATGATATTGTGTACAAATCTTTTGCATTTCATCCAAGAGGAAACATTCGTTTGCGGATGCAAACAGAATAGCAGAAACAGACAGTGATTTATGGCTTTAGCAGCAAGACTTGCGTTTTAGACGTATAATGAAAAGACAAGTCTTTCAGAACTGAATGTATACATATGTCTAAATATACTTTTACATATATTCCTGGCTCCATTGATATGGAAAACTGTATTGACTTAATACATGTTGAGGATTAGTGTACAATGAAATACGATTGTCATGAACGATGAGATGTGTTTACGCCCTGCATTATGTATAGCTGTGTTGTTAAAATCCTGTGTTGTCTTTAATTTTACGAGATGCCAAATGCAAGGTCCTCGCCAATTCTACTTTTAAGAAGCAACCATGTTGCTTGTTGTGTGTCTAGAATATACATCAGTTCCTGTTAATATTTCCAGAAGAATAAAACATAGTTCTATTTATTATTATCATAAGAAAAAAAGGCATTAAGAATGCGTTAACACGTCATTCTCGATAAGATGGTTTACTGTTAAATTGACGTCTGGAACACACAAATAGGTTTATAACCTAAGCAAATACAGACAAATAAACATATAACTAGCGTTAATGACAACTAGACAATTTGTTTAATGTGTATCATACCGTAAAGTGTCTTATGCACTATGTGTGTGTATGTGTATTTGTGTTTTGTCTGTGTCTGTGTTTTGCACACAAACATTTTATTTCGTTCTACACACGTGATGCATGTTTAACGAATGAATAAATTGTTCACTTATTTCAATATGCAATATAGTGATAGCCACTGCGCCAATTATCCCTCGTGTGTCTTTTTAATTAGCAAATTGTTAACATTCAAGCGTTTCAACTTAATAATAATAGGTATGAATAGTATTTGAAAATCGTTCAAACTAAAACTTAGTTTAACACCATATATTTCATTATAGAATCAGCCAACAATGCAGTTCAATTTCTAGTATGTGTATAGTTTTCTTTTATTTTTGTATTGTGATGCAATCGGACCTATATTTCACTTTTCGAATCTATCTACACAACAAGGAGAAGTTATTATAAGTACAAGAAACAAGTAATCCTAAATTGTGCGATTTCATGTCCTTTGACACACATATGTATTAACAGATGAATATATCATACACGAACAAATATATCAATTTCCAATTACACATTTTCTATGTAAGAATTGGATCAGCATATCTTACATGGTTTTATTGTTTTTTTTTAAGATCACATTAGGCTTTAAGCCCATTAGTATACATACATATAAAATACAATGTAGTAAACAGTGGTCAATGACATACAGGAATATAAATATACTACTTTAAGCANAGCATGTTTTGGTGGTTGAGACAAGTTGTCAAGGATTTCGGATTTCGGAATTCTTACTCTTATCTCGGTTGACTTTTTCCGAAACATTTGTGTATCACTGTACGGTTGTTATGTAAACTGTTGTGGTAGTAATACAATTGATTGGCATTAGCTTTATCAAAATGGCGTTCAACAGTTAAGCTTATGTCTAATGTTTTCTCTTTTCATATGCTGCTTCTTGCTGACACATCACCATCATAGGTAAGTGATGCATTTATCAATCTGATAAGCAGTATATAGTGTGTTGTAGTATGTACATATATATTCAGTATTCCATCTTGATTTTGTAATGCCCATGTGTTTCTGAAATGGTGCTGTGTACCAGATCGTTGACCCATATATGAAAATGCCTACACAGTTTATAAACGTATAATAACTGTAATACACACAAATTATGGTACTTGTTTCTCAAAGATTTTGATTTCGATTTGAACAAGATCGATGAATTTGTCATCTTCGAATGTTATGTCACTAAATCGTTTAACATATTCACAACCAACAGAAAAATTCTCTTTTAGACGATCGATATTAAATTATATCCACATTTTTAGTAGTGTTTTCTTAAAATGTTCAAGATTGTAACCAAAAGCGGTTCTGTAAGAAACTACAACGCAATTTTATCATTGCCAAAGTTTAATGGTTTCATCAATATGTAATACACTGCAATCTGGAAGATATCGTGTGCATAAATGTACAACCACATAATTCATTACTAACGAATGAATGTAAGCCAAATAACATTTTTGCGTTCGCTCAAAGATTTCATGATTAGTAAAACATAAAGCAAATACGTATTAATTGTATGTCTACAACATTTTATATCTGGAGAGGCGCTGTACAATTGAGAACGCATATTACATACTTTTTACTACAACACCAATAATGTGAATACTGCAAGTCTCAAATATGGCAGCGGTTTGAACAAGCAACTACAGGTAAAAAAGAACACGACATGTCCTTCTTGGCCTACGATAGTAACTTGCCGTTAAGTGTCACTGTACGGCATGCATAATCTATTCCGTATTCATATCTTTTTCGCAAAATAATTAAATAATTCACAGGCTGCTTTTACATGGTAAGATCCACAATTCGATGTATTGTCTTTAGAAGTATGCTTTGTATTGACCGTTCCGAGTCGCTTAACCCAGTTTCGTTAGTTTTGAGGTGTGTTTTGTGTCTCTTGTATACTGCGTTTGTTGTGAACCTCGTTTTTTAGCAATTGGTTCCCTTCAATAAATAATTGACCGTATTTATTAATTGGGTTTCCCTTCTGCTGGTGCAACTGATGGTTCACTTTGTATGAATTGGAATGCATACGAATGAATGTATTAACTGCGCGTGCGTTTAACACAACACTTTTGAATAACACACGCAGTAGCTTTTATGTGTGGATTTTAAGGAGCAAGTGAAAATTTGCCTCGTGCTTGAAAACATAAAAAATGGACGTATGGAATTGGTGAAGGAAACATAAAAATATCACCATTTATTTCCACGACAATATCTCCTGAAGCATGTGGGATATTTGCTTAAGCGACAAATGTTCAAACAAGTTGGACTGCTTTATGTATATGCCCCATGCATATCGTTCGAATACGCGCTCGATTTACTGATCATAGCATGAGCATGTTTGTGAAATATTGCTTTAGTCGTTGGAAACAATGATAAATTGATTGATATTGAGCAATTAGTCATTATAGAAACATGCACTTCTCATTACGGGTTGCAAGTTCTGACACTTTATTGTAATTCAAACAGGAAGCTGATGTGATTAAAATATTATACTACTGCAACAGCATTAAATATAATACTACCTTTATATAACTTTCTTAAAGCTATTCTTAGTAAGTCGTACATTGAACATATTTTACATAAAATAAAGTAGACGCAAAAATGCTTTGCTACAATATAATTATTTTGTTTTATGTTAACCCCATCGCAGCGGCATTTGTTGAGTAACAAACGTTCCTCGATGTAGTATGTATGCAATTGGGCGTGATTCATTAAACGTTTTTGGCTGACTGAATGGTCTTATTGTTTCACGGAGGCACTCACTGCTCTAAATAATGTTAATCCGTTTTGCAAGTCTTACAGCTATGCGCGGAATCCCATTGGTTTTTTGTCAGTTCCTGTTTGCAGTATTTCTTTTATTACTTCTCGAAGACTGGATATTTCTATCGAAATAGGCGTTGTAACACACTTTGAGCATATTATTCAAAGTGAGCAAGTACTTTTGAGACAGAAGTAAAAGATATTGCAGGAGTATAATGTTTTTCATTTTGAAACGCGAGACTTATTATGCTTTTACCGTATTGCAATTCATGTTCGTATACCCCACGGGGTTGTTTGGAAATCATATTTCTGCTCCGGCAATTAGCTTAATAACTTTAGGAATGTTTTTGTGCGTTGTCTATCACCACAGATGAACCACATCAATGGGTGCTCTGTAGGGTGAACTTAATTACGACACCACAAACTTTCAATATAAAACAGCAGCTTCCAACCGTCTCGTTTGGCTACAAACATGAATAAAAAGATTGTCGATTCAAATTGGTTTGATGTTTAATGTTGTTCAGATATGTATAAATATTGTACATAACATGTGATAATAGTTATATTATATTATATGCTTTTAATTGTGCAGCTGTACCATTAATATTTTCACAAAACTGTTGAACATTAAAACTGTATTGACATTGCTACATTGAGTTTCTTCCGAGAATACCACTCAATTAAACAATGAAGAGCTAATATTCAAAACTACCGTAACATCAGAAGAACATACCCATTCAAGGACATGATGTGAGTTTCGTTCCTAGATGCTAGATAGATTGCGTTTGTGGCACGTGTGACCTATATCA
The DNA here is from genome assembly GCA_007657795.1 of Dreissena rostriformis. Lineage (NCBI taxonomy): Eukaryota > Metazoa > Mollusca > Bivalvia > Myida > Dreissenidae > Dreissena > Dreissena rostriformis. The sequence goes on from VMBQ01000172.1 coordinate 444,652, forward strand.
ACAACTAATTCCATCCAATATATAGGAAGGATTAAATTATTGACCAAGACCAAAGTTGTTTTCTATAATAAAACTATATTGTACTTGAATTGCATATGATAAGTTAATGTTAAGAATTAATGATGTCTTCTGGGTTGATGAATTTCTTGTGTATGCATGCAAGGTTGTACATCGCGATGAACATCGAATAAAACACGTATATATATACCAATCGATCATGTATTGACCGAATACAAGTTTCTCTGTGCGATTTCTTCTATTGTAAAGAATTTAAAACTACCAACGTTTTCTACTGCAAACATTTTTCCAACATCTATTTGATAACATCGGAACCAGTGTATATAATACAGCCGATTGTGTGACTTTGCTAAGGTTTTAAACAAGCCAGTGGTTCGTTTTTCACGCATATACAATTGACAATTTATTTTAAGATATACATTTAATTCAGATTAAATGGTTATGTATATAATTATTGCTTTCCGTCACCTAAGTAGCTGTATATATTTTATTTCCCCAAATGGTAAACTTATAAAGAAATTGCAAGACTGTCTGAGACTTATTACTTAGTATATACTTATTGTTTAAATAACATTGTATAAAGGAAAATAATAATGAACACATTTTGGAAGTGGGTTTACAATGGCTGCGTAAGAACCAATAAATCTCCAGTTGTGTTTTTGTTTCGCGTTTAACCGTACACATACACGCCGGATTGTTTTTCGTTCCCATCATCACGACAATGATAGACTATTATCATTAATCGCCATTAGACTTCTTTGTTAAATTACACTTATAACAACAATACATTTAAAAAGAATGTTCAGACCTAAGGGAAACAAAACATAAACATAAAATAAAAGCATAAACATAAAATAAAAGCAGATATAGATAATCGACTTACACAACAATCAAGTTAATGTTTGAAAGCATGTTTGAACCTTCAAAACACCATACAATCATTTTGAGGAGAGACTTGAAGTGATGGACAATAAAAAAGTAAATGCATTCTTCGCATGACTCATTACTTGAGAAAAAAGATAACAAGTATTTTGTCAACATAAACTATATAAACATTAAAACCAGTTCATTTGTACCATCAAGCTATAGCAATACACACATTACATACACATTTTGTATTCATGTATAATAACTGATCACGTTCACTCTGTTAAAAGTAACCATACTCAGTATTTAACATTTGTTGGTATTATAAAAAGTAATCAAAATGTGTTTATACATGTCAGCACACCTTATAAATCGTATTTCGTACATACATTTTCGTAAAAAAATTAACAATGACTCATGTGAACACGTGCATTGTGATCTTCCGCAAAGTATATTTAATAAGTGTATATGACATATAATAATGGAAACAGTAACACTGGTAACAACACTGATTTTCATCAGTGCTCGTTGATGATTAGGCAACATGATTTCTTGATAGTTATCAATTACTTATTCTCGCACATACTAATAAATAATACCGCAGATCGGAATTCGTGTACACTAGCACTAATAAGTTAATAATACGAACATTTGATAAAGGTCGAACAAATGTTTTCGGTTATTTTTATTGTAACATTATAGACAAAAGCTTTTGCCAAAAAGTATATAAGAAATATAAGTCCTAATATAGTGCGTCTGCACGGAAAGGGAATTGAGCGGCACCTTTTGCAATTAACGGATATCGTGTTTTCGCAAAGACTCCATTCTTCCTTAAACAGAGATCATCATACCGATCGCTATAGCAAATATGGTGATGTGTTGAAAAGGTTACCGCTTCGATAATGAGATTTGGATGTCAATTAAGCATACTAAACCACATGTTATGTCCCTCATTTAAGGAAGATAAAGCGAAGCAACGCACTGTTCGTATAAAATGATGGATCCATCAATTGAATTACCAAAGTTAAGCGACCAGTGTTGTTGTGACTCGGTAATGGGCTTGAAGTGAGCACAATGTTGGGCACAAATATGTCATCAAGTGGCTACTTGAAATCTTGTTACTTGAAGTTTAGTATGTGTATTCTTTGTCGTTTTGAACATAACATAAACTTGCTTTGCTCAAAACATAAAAGAAATGGCTCTATAAGGCCCCAATTAATTGATACTAAATGTAAAAACGGCACTTTGCTGTTGTAACAATATGATACACCATTTTATTTGAGATTAAACCAATGCTGCAATTGTATTCGGTGATTGTTTAGTCAATTCTAACAATATGAAGAAGTGAAACTCCAGAAGCTGCAGCAGTATTGCAGTTTTATCATACACACCTCTGTGGTCCTTTATTTATGGCAAGGAACCAATTGCCAAAACGGTACAGTACGGCACAAATCATTACAGATATTTTAATAAAGGAGTTCAGTGTGTCCTAACGCAGAGGCGATATCTCGTTTTAAGGCCATTCGTTCATCTAACAAGACATTTAAAGCGAGTTTATACGATTTTTA
>VMBQ01000172.1:451997-513953 GCA_007657795.1 Dreissena rostriformis
TATATACTTTTATTTTTATTATGATAAGGTAAAGTCATGCAAATGGAAATAATTTGATATTAGTTTTTTTTAAACAAACAAAAATAGATCCGAACGAAACGACAGCAATGTAAGTACGCTGTCATAGCAAAGCAAATAACTAACCTCGCATCAGTGCATATAACGTCAACCTTATGGGAAAGAAAACATGGAAAAAAGAAAGCATTAAGTCTTAGGATTAAAAAGCAAATCAAAATCAAAATGAAAATAAACTTGTAAAGATAATCTATCATATCATGTGATGAGTTCAGGCTTTATTAGACACCAATATCCATCATAAACACAAAGTCTACTTTTCTATCATCTTATAATGATAAACATATTTGCATTTTGCTTGCTAAGCAGATAGTTATTAACGATCACATTTCATGAATTTGGAATATTATTTGCGAATAATTACCATGGTTTAGCCATGGGTCACAATATAAGTACCATGGGTCTAAGTTGAGTGATATATTTATAACAAGGAGTGTTGTCGCACCGAAAATGAGAATTAAATGTCAATGAGTCATACTAAACTTCACAATACATGTACCGTATTTAGGGAAGATAAAGGCACCGCAATGTTCTTGTTAAATGATGGGCCCGTCAATTGAATTACCAAAGGGCAAAGGAAACAGACCAGTGTTGTTGTGACTCGGTAATGGAATTGTAGTGGGCGCAATGCGTGCTTGCATTAACAGTTGAATAATGACAACAGGAAAGGTGTAACAAATGCCCGATTAACGTTTGTTTTTTCAATATTTTAAACAAACTTGTTTGTTTTAGTCGTATCTGCTATTGTATGTGTCTTGTTATTACGTTAAAAAACACGTGCTTATGTAGTATTATATTTTTTAATGTATACACGTTGCGCAGTTGTTCAATTATTCTGAATAAGTTACGGTGATCTCACGGCGTTATCTCTATACTCGTACGATTTAAATTGAGAGAGATACCGCTTCAAGATACAATTTAAGATACCGAGACGTAACTCGTTGTGGTAACATAATAAAACAAAATTTGTCTATGGGTCGTGTTTACTAATCCGCGTAAAACAAGGGGTAATTCACAACAGTGTACATGTCTTGCGTAGATGAAATAATGTTTGACTGTACAAACGAATATACGTTGCAACTCTTTCAAGTTTATTTGCTGTCGAAATGCCATGCGATTCATGCAGGGTATTGTACTGGTTATTTATTGTTGATTGAATATTAAAGATTGTCTGAGCAGACATTCATTGCAAAAATTTGTTCGGAAATCTGTTTGAGACATCAAGTAAAATTGGTTTTAAAATATCAGCAAAACAAAATACAAATAAGAAGCTTGTTGTAGATTTTTCTTCATATAAACAACGTATCAAAACGCAAACGTTATTGTGTGATTTAAGTGCATGTAAGTTAACACGATACATATACATAACATTGTAAGATTATAATCTCATACACGCATTTCGAAATAGTATTTAAGTCATTGTTGGCATTGTATGCGTTCGAGTTGGCTTCAATATTGTAATTTGATTGATTAGCTGCAGACAGCGCCATTCACGGCATAATTGATTACAAGGTTCATAGGACGACACTACTGTACTGGTTTATACAACATACATTGCTATTGATGTATAAAGCACGTACCGTATTTAAAATTACAGTCATTTGAGATTTTGTTTATATAAATGCAGTTCAATTGATGTTTTATTGCAATATATTTTAACAAAATAATGGGTTAACAATTGTTAGTAATAACGATCGTCATTTTTTCATTTATTGCAACATAGCGAAGATACGATTCGTATTTTAATAGTCAATATTTGGTTCGGAGGTTTTTCTGTATTCAAGAATAATGAAAACACAACAGTACAACATTGAATTGGTTTATTGTTGTATGGGTTATTTACATGACATGTTAAATGAATGTTTGTTTAGTCAAGTAACATTATAAGTGGAGATTAAAACTTTATTCATGCACAACATTGGAGATGATTGTTTTCTGATGCATTTGAATGAAGAGATTAATTGTAATTCAGACAGAATCAAAGATTAAAACAATATTTTTTCTGGTATAACTATGTATACATAAGCTTTTTTGAAATCATCATTAATTAATAATTGTATTCATTATATAATTATAATAGTGCATTTCATGACAATTTTGTAAACCCAACCGATCAATAGCAAATAACAATGAAACAATTGTATCCTCTCGTTAGCGACTCATTGTAATCTCCTCTGAGATTATACTAGTATCTCACGTTATCTGACCGGAATATAATGTACAATCAATTTTCGGAATAGTTCCATTTGTTTAGTAATACTCTTAATTTGTTTAAATGAATAGCAATATCTGTATTCACACAGTACGTTTCTTCAATGCATACTAATTTGTTTCTCGATGATTAACGTGTATTTATCTTGTTTTTCTAAATTAATAAAAAATGTACATTTGCGCATTGCTGGTCACTATCTTTCTTTTAAATATATTTGAAACACAAACGCATATAAAGTATGTTTAAAAGGTATAGATAGGTATTACTGTATTTAAATTAATGTATTTAATATAAAATCATAACTCAATATGTATACACATTTTCGTTACCTACATGTGCACTGGTAATGTTTAAGCTTTTGTATAACTCTAAATGAGTTAAGTCACAAAAGACAATATTGCGTTCCGACGATATATAATATTCACAATTAGTATTAAGTTTTACGAAATAAATCTAATTGTATTTAAAATGCACATGAACTGCGTATAGTTTCGTGCAACATTGCAATGTATTTCTGATACAGCAGTGACAGTGTACATGGTATGTTTGCTCTTATAAGATTTCCAAAAATGCTTATGCTATAGATCAATTATTGGAGCAGCTTACATTTTAAGATACCGTATTTCACTTTTTGTTCCGTTAAGTATACTGATATTACAAGCTTGGTTTTATGTTTTGGCGGGCTTTTATTGCCGTTTGCAAAAAATGATTTATTACCAAAAAGTGATTATGGGTCCTGCACAAAATCTCTGATAATTTTCTTCTCGCAAACCCTTAAACAGGCCATCAATATGTAATATTCTGTAAACTGAAATGTATTACTGTTTATCACGTTGCATGTTCAAAATTCATCGTCAACAATTTCATTTGAATATGCCCAAACGCTATTGAAAGTCCATTTGTCTGATCACGTCCTGAGTGACATATAAATAAACGTATACATTATATACAGCAATGCTCAATTATTATATCATCTAGCTGCATGTGTAATACATGTTTACACATACATTAAACATAACGTACAAAGGACAAAACAAATGATGACAATTGTTACCAAACACAACATAAGTTTTATCAAGAATTTTGTCGTTGCGTGTGCTGCTGGAAAAGTAAAGTTTCAAACATGCGGTTTTCGAGTGATTCTTTTTCAATAAGTAATTGCGAATACAAAAACCAAACCTTTTCTCGGAATATTATGCATTAACACAGGTCATGCAAACCTGCATTTACCACTTAATTAGGAAGACGTAACATACATCACTTAAGTCCTCTAAACATATATCGTATTGCGGGCAAAGGCCTATGTACTTACTTTGGACTAATTACCTAATGACTGTTTATATCAGTGCCATGCCCAATGAATGTCAACTGTTTTTGCAGGCATAACCTTGCCAGATCGGTGCTTTTATTTATTAATGTAGTAAGGCCAATGAAACTTGCCATAATCGCTTACGACAATGATTACAATAACGAATCAAATTAAGGCACTACTGTGTAGTAATTATCTGCATTTTACGGTAAGCTACATGTTGTGATGAAGTTTGACAATGTAAGTCACCTATGTGTTGTTTTAATAGTTTGACGTTTTCGTTTGAGTTTTAAATGTAAATTCGTACATGCATATGAGTGTGGAAAAAAATAAACTATACCCATACTTAGGGATAAACACCGGATGTACGATTTCTAAAGTTCAATTGTCGTCATAGTCCTATAATGGTTTACGCGGATATTAGACAACTGTTAAGAAACAGACAACCAGCATCAGTTTTACAAATGGTTACAAGAGCATCGTTATACAGTCTTAATGTGGAAGGTTCCCCAAACAGGACAACATACCACTGATCATAAACACTTATGATAACAGTTAACAAAGAGACGATTTATATTAGCATTGATTTCCAGAGTTTGTCCACTCTTTCCAGATCGGCCTTATTCGTTTGTGTTGCTTCAAGCAACTCATGAAAGCACTAATGCGTATATTTCTGATATATCGTGCAAGTAGTATCCACATCATAACAATACTGAAAACACCGAATGGTGAACAATAGTTATATACACTAAAATAAATGCACTATACGTATCCTTTTATCTTATTACCGTCAATAATGAAGAAGTGCGGAAATTTGACACATTTTATATTCAAAGTATCGTTATCACTCATCGAACTTTTGCATGGTATTTTAGATTATGTTTTTCTTAGTATGGTAGTTTGTCCATTAAACGAATGCTATTTTATTTGTGAGTTTATATGCTTGATACGCATACCGCAAACAAACAAAATCATACATCGTTAATCGTTTATAACAAAATATATATTCTGGACAATAACGCCTTTTTTAACAACCAACAAAAAAACGGTTTCTGTTCATATTAATTTAGCATATCGTTATATACAGGACACGAATCCACAATTATATTAAAATACGACTTCATAAACATGTAAATTACACTAAATATGACTGTATTTAAGAAAACGCTGCCGCTAAGTGCATAACCATTAACGATTATACTAATACTTTTATTATTTAACGAGTTTGCAACTCAATATAAAAATATAACATTTGATCTGGACATGAAAGCGGTTTGTTGTTCTAATAAAACATGTCATTAGATACGATAGCAAGGTTGCAAGTAAAAAAAACAACATACAAACACAATATGTTTAAAGACAGGAAACCTCCATCATACATAGATTCGCTTAATTACGAATCATTATTTTGAATCGGGCTTACCGGCATTAACTTTTGATGGTAAGAAAGGAGCGTCAACCAACTCACCTGGTATTTTCAACCTAATCACAACATTCTAAACACAATCAAGCCACTTTGTCCGTTTAGCATTTTGTTTTGGTACATTCTATCGCCAGCCGTGGACACATATTTAAAGCAATATCAATCAAAACATGTTACCTGTGACATCAATACATCAGTTGCAAACTCATATTGGAAAGGGCATGAATGAATGTTTCCAGTTGTTTCATCGATGTCATGATAAAATTATTGCGAATTTAACTCATTTAAATCTTACTTAAGACATAAAATAATACTAAAAACCATTGCGTATGAGATTAATTTTAAGCGATGATGTGAATTTTCTTTCGATTGGTGACAAAACACTTCGATCCTTTACACAAAGTTCAAAATGCAACAACAACACAACACAAACACAAAGGATAACACAGAGAAGAATTTGTAATGGCCTAACGACTATGGTATGAACCATATGTTCCTGAAATCTTATCTCGGTTGGAGAAACATGTCCATATTTATGTTTACCAAGTTAGATGTTACATAATTTAATACATACTTAAAAAGAAAGAATAGACAATGTAATGACCCTTGAATTATATAAGTTGACCTTTTTACAGCTGCCTACATCCAAGAGTGTTCTCCCACTTTTCTCTAAATTTATCTAAGATGAATATACTGTTACAAACATCTTCTGTTGGTCGTAACTTTTCTTGATTAGTAAGTTATGGCATATCTCAAGGACTTGTACGCAAACATGAATTGGATGATAGAGGCATGGAGGATTCTTAATTGGCTTTTATTGGCAATTGGGAAGGATTAAATATTGCTTCGCTGACACTTGTGCAATTAACTAGAACATGGTGCACTTCCATTTTACGACATCCCATCATTTGTAACCAACTTGCTATATAAACAAAAACTGCAGATACCAACCCACGTATTTGTTTGATAGAAACGTCAGCACAAGAGTTTCTGTCAGGAAAATTGTATATATGTGCTTCCTAATTTGATACGTTTTTTATACATTGCATGTAAGTTTTAAATGTATCATGTTATATTCAATTATGTAAAACATAATAACTGAAATATTGGAATAAATGGCTTCGATCGCAAACAAATAAACTATTTTCACACGCATATATTACTAAATGACGAACGGACGTATGCTGCGTTGTGATTGGTATAACAGACCGAATATCAAAATATTTGAAAGACAAAATACATCATGTGGATCTTATAGTGAGTCCTTTAGGATGGCTAAAGGTAATACTTAATAAAATGTAAAGTGTCATGTGAAAGTATACACTTTTATCTTTAGGCTTCATAACGACATATACAACATGAATGTTGATAGCGTGGGTGGATACATATTACACTGACCTGTAGACATGAATGTATGACAAATGGGTTCCCATGATATTATACTATTCAGACTGTCTTAGTTCTAGTATTGAATTTAATTAATATTTTCCTATATTGTTTAATCAGGCACACATGACATTATGCACGAACATGTACGAGTATAGATAAAGGAAATAATTAAAATTCGTAATAAAAAAAAGCAAACGGTTGAACAGCCAACATCTTCTGGATAGTTCAGAAAGAAAAGAAAATAGCAAGTACAAGAAAGCTTTATACATAGATAATAGATACGCAAATACTAAATATCGTAGCAATATGTTGTTTTATTATTATTAGCTATAATTATATATACTCGTATGCCTGTAAATATTGCCCAACTTAATTATCAATACTGTTACCATGTTCATAAATTTGTTTTGCCAGACAATAAGTCTCAAAATGTATCCACAATGTCGATAGGGTAACGCTTTCCAATCGCCTGAACGAAGACCGTCAACGGCAACCTCCAAACGTAAATCCAATACGTGCTATTCGAACAGCGACAGTGCCAGCTCGATACCTCTCGTGCATTGAAGGAATCGCGCTCTCCGCTCTACGGACCATGCGATTTGTCTAATTGTTACGCCAGGGAAGAATTCATTCCGGGAAAACATGGATAATATAATGTAATGAAACATGTGTCTTGTGGCACTCGAATGCCAATTGTTGTGCTTGGAATGTGTCGTTTATTAACCTTATCATTTTACGTGTATGTAAAAGCAATTAACAATGCATTAAAGGAATCGTAAAGAATTAAATAACAAATAAAAAAACAATGGTCGTGTAATTAAACTATAAGTTAGTGTGTTTTGCTACCTTTTTACATCTGAATGAAATATAAATTTATAAAGGATTAATGTTGTTCTATAATATGGTGTTTTATTATTATAAAGTTTGTGTTATTATAACATAAGTAATTTAATACATATAATAATACATTCGCATATATTTTTGTACTCGAGAAGCTGCTGAAATTTAATACTTTTTGTTGAAGTACAAATATTCATTGTGCCGATGTGTTGAAGTTCCTACATCAGTTTTTACAGTGAAATGGAATGCATTCCTGGATATAATTAGAACTAGCACCAGCAAAACAACTTGTGAAAATATGAATGCCAACATTCTGGGTGTCATTCAGACCGGATTTATACAATCCTTTTACGCCGGGAATTATAGTAGTTGCGGTATTTTACTACTTATGAGCGAGCCATTGTGACTCGCGTTTTATATGACGTCATCCGCTATGACTCGAAGACACCGGCGCAAGCTAGCCGCATTTTATCTGCATTTCTTGGCTCTCATGCATTTTCTGTGCAGTCACGTACAATCGGTTGACACGAAACTGGGTGAGTCCATGTGTTGTAATAAATACAATTAGAAAATTCGCATATTATCATTTAATTCTTTTTTTTTCTTTTTTTTTTGGATTGGCCTACCTGTATGTATCGGTGCCAATCTTTATCTTTGTATTGCAAAGATTCGAATAAATTCACAATGGGAAATCATGTTGATGTTAATTGGTCGATGATATCTAGATGTATTTTTTCGCTTTTGCAGCGATATAAATCAATAGCATTACCGTCTTTCTTCAAAATAAATCATTATTACAAATAATGAGTTCATGTTTGTTTTGTATCATATTGGGTCCGATGGACCATATAACTTGTTCAGCTTCTTGTATGCAATTGTCAAAAACTTAATACGAGAATGCACTATTTAACAAGTCCCCTTTTGCGCTAAGGCCTATTTACGAGCATGTGTTTATACGATGCTCCTTATTTTCGTGACATACGTGTAAATATCAGGGTTATAAGAACGCACAATTTAACAATTTGCATCCGCAATCAGACCTATTTGGAGACATAACATATACAATAATCACCAATTGTGCGACTACTTTCGCCGCACGTAGTATGAGTCGACTCAATGAACATCAACTTTAATACATTCACTAAATGCGATCTCCACACTCTTGGGAATGACTCAACACGCTGCCTTGCCAGTTAAGATGTGAATAATACAGTAATTATGTGTGTCATATGATACTCGTAGGAACACTTAATGTACTAGGTTGTTTTATTGGAACAGTGCAGCTTAAATTTCGTAGCACATCATTATATATCAAAGTGTAGATATAGTTCACAACTGTTCGTTTGTTTTTGCATGTAAAACTTTATTTATCAATATGCATTTGTTTATAACGTAAAACAACACCATTCTAGCCAACAAAAAATAGCATACACATAGAAATAATGAACAACACTGACGACAGCGTACAAATACTGGCCATGGTATGTCTCTTTTATGTTCCATACATAGACTGATATGATGTAAAATAATTTTAATCAATGCATACAATTTCTTACATTTCGCTTCAATTGAATTGCTTATTATGTTAGCAGAGAACGATATGTTCGTAGACGATTTTTCAAGTCGAAATAACAAGAAATAAACGTGTTGACATTTTTGAAAAAAAACAACAGGGATGAATGTATCATGCCAATCAAGGTTATATAGATACCTATCTTATAAATATCCTTTACTTGCTTTGTATTACTGAACGCTTGTAGTTTAGGTATTCCCCAATGATACCATTTCAGTTCTTTCTGGGTATTTCAGATTGTTGCATTTTTGAATATAATCTGATTAATGTATGCTGAAACTTGCCGAGTGAAAGCATTCTAATTGTTCTGAATGTCCAGGCCTTTGGTACGATTAAACCAATAATTTTTGTTAAAATTGTATTACTGATTTAAGTCACCAGCCGTTTGGTTAGAAGTGGATGTAATCTCACAATAGCCCAATAAATCCAATATTACTGATTAAACATCTGCCATGTGCATTTATTCCAATTCAATACATTCACAAGATGGAAATGGACCCGAGGAGCAAGAGGTGATAATGCATTAATGCAATTAAAAAGCGTCTCAATAAACACGCCGATGGTTATAAACACATTGAATGGACATTTATATTAAACGAAATATGTATTTGTGTTGTGCCGCATATGCTGTTAGTCAATTTGTCTAGTAACCATTTGGCAGTTTGCAGTCAACCATTTAGATTGGTTGCACTCATGTATAATCCTCAAACATTCGATAAGATATACGCAGTACACAAAATTCATGTAAAGCTTTCACAAATACAAAGGTCCTTATACACAAAAGTAGTTTTGGGTTATACTTGAAGTGTTGTTTTTATAAATTCCTGTGTTGATCTGCGTACGCTGATGAGATACTGACGAGATACTGACGAGATACTGACGACCTCCGTGCTAAATTGGTCACAAGAAATTATTATTAAGAAATGATGTACAAGTGTAAATATTAAAATTATATTTTATATTTAACAAAAGTTGTATAATAGTGTACTAAAACAATACAAACACAAATTACTATGATGCACATAACCAGGCACACACTGCATATACGGATTTCGTTCATAACTACTAATTGAGACTGCGCTCTTTTCATACAATTATGCAGAACGACACGATACCAAAGTCGTGAACTGTTTATCATGGCTTGGCTATATATGACCTCAATATATATACATGTTATTGATTTACAATGACAAGGTAGTCAAAACGTTCATAGTCTAGCGACGAGAACAATTGTGCAGGCTCTTTCTATGGATAACGAAATGTCCATCATGTTCTGTTGTACATTAATTTATACAACCACGGCAAGTCTGCTCTCGTAATATCACTTACATAAACAATAACTCACTGTTTGTATATACGAACTGCATGATTATAAGAAATGAAAACTGAAATTAAACACAATATTGCACAAACGTGGCGTTTCAATGCGGTCAAAAATATACTATTGTATTTGTTTTCAACATAAACATTATCGTACATTTGCCTTACGAACACAATCTCCTGTATTATTCATATGATTCAATGATTATCAGATGCTTTCTGTATGTCCCATCAGGCACATTTATCCAGACATTGAAAATGTTGCCGGAGGCTCATGGATACTCTATCAAATCGGAATTGCATTACGCGAATGAATATTTTATACTATTTAGAAAGTAATAAACCAATACGAAAAATGCAGTCTTTGTAATTTAATTATGTTGTTTTTCATTACTCAATCCCAAATAAGTGTGCCAAAACAAAACAATATTATGCATTACCTTCGTGTATTCAATTTTAAATTAACACATCTAATCATACACATGCTAATTTATATATTATTTAAGTGTATTTTATTTAATATATACATCTGTTTGCATGTTTAAATACACGATTAAAGTGTTTTCATTTGATTTCGAGTATCACTACAACTGCTGAACAAAATAATGTTTTATTTCACTTTATACCTCTGTCGTTTGATTGCATCGAAAACATGGACCGTATAGAGGCACTCTCGAGACGACACTCGAGTCTGTTCCCTGGAAAAAGCCTGTATAAGGTATCTTAGAAAAGATCATGAGAACGATCCCCAAGTGGGGATTATACCCGTGACCAATTATTACACCATAACAATTATCCAGTACATCAGTAAGACTTTGTATAATCTATCGTTCTCGGAATGTTTCAATATTCATCTGCCGTATCGTAACTTTATGTTCATGCTTTCACAACGGAAGGATTTCCTGCATATAACCTACCATTGATTATAAAATGACCTTTTAATGACCCGAGTTTGACAGATGAACAATTTGGGAGGGTATTTAAGAAAGCGTAACAAAAGTCCTAGTGATTAAACATTTGCCAAAAGCATTCATTCCTATTCAATACATTCAGCGGGTAAAACTAATTCCATGCAAGAGGTGATAATGTATATATGCAATTGAAAAACTTCTAATTTAACTAACAGTTGGAAATGAAAGCATTTATATTGACCATTTTCTGTAGTTTTGTTGTATCGCATGCAATAGAAGTCAATTGCTTTGGCAGCCATTCTGTGTTTTGCAATCAACGATATATAGGGCAATTAACCATAGGGAACACATGGCCTCAGGTCCTATAGCAGTTGGCAATGAAAGCATTTATATTGAACATTTTTTGTACTTTTGTTGTATCGCATGCAATAGAAGTCAATTGGTTTGGCAGCCATTCGGTGTTTTGCAATCAACGATTTATATTGCAATTAACCATAGGGAACACATGGCCTCAGGTCCTATAGCAGTTGGCAATAAAGGAATTAATATTGAAAAAAAATTGTACTTTTGTTGTATCGCATGCAATAAAATTCAATTGGTTTGGCAGCCATTCGGTGTTTTGCAATCAACGACATATAGGGCAATTAAATGGCCTCAGGTCCTATAGCAGACAATGCACTAGTTCCTTTTACTTGAGGATTAATTATTTGCATTGAAACATGTCCATATTGATTGAACACTTATAAACAACGCAAACTGGTTCTTTGTAAAATTCTGTTTTAATTCTAGTTTATTATTCACATATGCTTATTATAATAATAAACAATTAACATTGACGGTATGAAGGATACACGTAAACAAGGCATAATTGAACGGCATCTTTATATATCAGTTAAAGTATTTCCAAAACAGTGTGTAAGTATGGATATATATCTTAAATATGAATTGTGCTTTATCACTCGCCAATGTTTTCTCATATTTAATGATGATATTGATTTATATTGACAATCATAACCGTTTCGCGACCGTAACAATTGCATGGACCATTGATGGGAAAAACAAAATTCCCAGTATGTTCTGTGATAAACTAATATATAAAACCACGTCAAGTCTGCTCGCGTAATAACAAAAGCCCATTGAGCATATATAAACGCGTAACGACCACAATAATAGGCTGTAGAAACGGTAGAGCAATACATTCTTATATTGTGGTCTTAAGCATGACCCAAATGCTATCGTTTAATTGTGCCATTTTAATTCAATTATAAACCGTATTATTATTATTTTCGAAGAATTTGTTTAAATAAAACCTATATACTTGCATATTATTATTGTTATTCCAATCCAATATGTTTGATTTGTGTAGTATATCAGTAGATTCGAATGTGCATATGTTTTAAAAATGTCCCGTTATTCAACATTTTTTGGAATGGTGTAACAGTGTATATCGAACAAACTACGAATTTTCCGTTTATTTCAAAATTTGATTATGAACATATAAGCTTCTGCAACGTTTAAGTTGGTCATTCAAACATATCACAGATTGTTAATTTTATCATATTGTTGGCAACATTTTATATTTGTAGAAATAAGTATCAAAACAGCATATACAATATTAATCAGTGTAATACATATCTTCAGAAAATGCTCAAAATTGAGGAGATAATTGCCTTCAATAAAGACAAAAAAGGAACTTTAAGGACAATTTGGAATAGATTTTAACATAAATCATTTAAATTGTAGTATTTATATGCATTTTAATGCTACGATATATTTGTCAAATTGTTTATAATTCTGTTTTTTCTACTGTCTTGTGTGATACTTTCGACGGATATGTTTGTGGTATTTAATTACTATAAAGTCTTGTGTGTTATATATTATATACATTTATTTAGCAATAAGTATATATATATATATATATATAAGTATNCATTTTAATTCAATTATAAACCGTATTATTATTATTTTCGAAGAATTTGTTTAAATAAAACTTATATACTTGCATATTATTATTGTTATTCCAATGCAATATGTAAGATTTGTGTATTATATCAGTAGATTCGAATGTGCATATGTTTTAAAAATGTCCCGTTTTTCAACATTTTTTGGAATGGTGTAACAGTGTATATCGAACAAACTACGAATTTGCCGTTTATTTCAAAATTTGATTATGAACATATAAGCTTCTGTAACGTTTAAGTTGGTCATTCAAACATATCACAGATTGTAAATTTTATCATATTGTTGGCAACATTTTATATTTGTAGAAATAAGTATCAGAACAGCAAATACAATATTAATCAGTGTAATACATATCTTCAAAAAATGCTCAAAATTGAGGAGATAATTGCCTTCAATAAAGACAAAATAGGAACTTTAAGGACAATTTGGAATAGATTTTAACATAAATCAGTTAAATTGTAGTATTTATATGCATTTTAATGCAACGATATATTTGTCAAATTGTTTTAATTCTGTTTATTTCTACTGTCTTGTGTAATACTTACGACGGATATGTTTGTGGTATTTAATTTCTATAACTTATTGTGTGTTATATATAATATAAAAAAAATAGCAATAAGTATATATATATATTATCTCTAACACAATTTTGTTTACATTGTTATTTTTTGTAAATGAAAGTGCAAAATCCAGTGGAAACTATGAAAAAGGGGAGCAATGGACCATCTTTCAAAGAGGTATATAGTGAGAAATTATCAACCAAATTCAATATTCGTTTGGTGATAAAACAAACTGCAAATCAGCGCTTCTCGATTGATCGTATATGGCTATCACGTTTTTTAAATTCCTACTTATACTGAAAAAGTATAGCAATGATGGCTACTGTGTTTTATTTTACTTTCAATGTATCTTATGTAGACCAAATTGAACTCTTTCAGTTCATTTCGTGTTGTCTATGGCTCTGACTGACAAACCTCACCTGTCATTTAGTATTAGAAATGGATTTTGTTTTTAAAGGTTCAATCACATATGTTAAGTTTTCTAATTTTGAGTATTTCATAGTATTTTATAACGATTTATAAAAACATATGTTAACAAAATATCAACAATGGTAACTAGTAAAGTAATCGATCCGTTTTTGTCCACAAAAGAGCACTAACGAACAGTAATGATATTATAATAAGAACCCTCGATGAAGTTCAAATCATGGGTCCAGCTTGTCATTGCAATTATAGGCAAAAACAAATTTCACAGCAAATTATATATTATGAATCCTTATATGTTGATGTAATATGTCTACACGCAATGGGAATAGAGTGACATATAAGTAGTTAGAGATATCGGGTTCACGCAAAGATGTTTCTGAAGAATAAATTCTCAACTTTTCAGTCATCGTTGCTTGTTTTTCGTCACACTATAAGCTGTTATTTGTTATTTGTGTAAATTGCTGTTGTATTTGTACAACGCTTTATATAAAAGGCATCTGCAGGCAAATTATAGCAAAATAATAAATGAATAATAATATAACGGTGCTGATATTTTTTATTTTTTACCTGTGTCATTCCTGTTTGTCAGGCGATGTATTTTTGTTAAAAATGCGATTCGCGTTAATCATTATATATATTTTGTTTTGGGGACCAATACAAAAGTTTCCTAAAAGTGTGGTTTGTAATAAAGTAAGATAAATCGATGGAAGAACAAAACATGGAAGTGCATATCTTTGTAATTTTATTATTAGAAGCATTGATTAAAGTTGTCATTGAGGTAAGGCTGTTGTTTAGTAAATTTTGATGTTGGATGACTCCTGTTAAAGCTCAAATAGTGTCATCAATCTAATATACAGTACAGGTTCAGTTGCAATCTATATTTTTTCATTATTCCAATTGTGCGCTACTTTTAATAACTTTTAAAACTTCGTTGATTTGTAGAAAGAAAAAAAAACAGACCTATGTGTTCGCACATTGTCTGGATCTCAAACCGGACAAAACAGGATTCTCGCAAGAACTGCAAATTTTATAAGCAAGAATGCACTGAGAAATTATGTTCACTTAAACGTTTCATGGATAATGTGCGTTCGCCTCGAGCATCATAATGGTATTTTAATGTGCCGTGGGTTTTACTGATTGCGATTTGCTATTTGTAAGATGCCAAATTGCATCATAACCCAAGATCATTTGTCCACATCTCTATCCACTTATAAAACAATAAACAAAAATAAAATACAATATTCGCACGTGTGCTTGCTAAGCAGATATTTATTAACGTTGTTATAATATGTCATGGAATTGGAAAAAATATTTGCGAATTATTGCCATGGATCAAACTATATTTTTGATGACTTAAAGGATGACCAGATAATTAGTGATGACCGATGCCAATTTGCCTTCAAACGCACTCACTCTTTTCTGTCATTCTTCCTTAAACAGAGACCATCATATTAATAATGAATGGCAAGCGAGTATGGTGATGCATTTATCACATTAAAAGGTTGCCGCACCTATAATGAGATTTCGTTGTCAATTAGGTATACTAAACACCACATTACTTGTACCGTATTTAGAAAAGATACCGCTTGACAACGCACTGTACTTGTACAATTATGGATCCGTCAATTGAATTACCACAAGAAAAAAAAAACAGTGTTGTTGTGACTCGGAAATTGGTAGCTTGTGGGAACAATGCCTGTCTGCTTCTACAGTTTCTTACAGTAGGGAAAGTGTAGCAAATGTCTAATTAGCTTGTTGTTTTGTTCTCTTTTCTTGTATTGTATGTGTCCTTATTTTCACGTTTAAAACAACTGTTATTGCATTATTATATTTAAGCATGTATACAGATGTATCAGTTGTTTAATTATTGCCAATAAGTTTATAAGACCCCGCGACTTTATCGCTATAACCAAACACTACAAAACTCGTCGAGAGATTTGCTAATGATACAATTAAATTTCAAAATATTGAAAGGAAACTGGATTTCTTTAAGATTAGTGAGTCATAATGCATATATTTCACCTATGGTCGGATCTAGTTTGGCTATTGATATGCTTGGGTGTTTTGCACACTACATTTTATAAACTTGTGCTTTACTTAAAACATAACAGCAAGGGCTATGCGATACCCTTATTTATTATTACACAATTTATCAATGGAACCCTGATGTGGTAGCAATATGATTAACAATTATATTTGAGATCAAAACCCAGCTTCAATTGTATTGAGCGATTGGTCAGTCAATAACAGAGATATAAAAATAATACACAATGTCGCATTCCCCATTTTGATGAGATTATTTTTTTAAACAATTCATTTAAAGCGTTTCAAAAGATGTTTGTATTTATATGTTATTTTTAAATCTTAATACCGGCACGATAACTCACATTGGTTGCATAATCAATACATGTGTCTATGTGTCATGTGTACTTATCCGCTCAAACAAATTGGGATTTCACAACCGTGTATATGTCTAATCTTGTGTTTATTTATTAATGACTTTAAAAAAAGAAGAAAAAATGTTTGTTATAAAACTCTAACTTTAGTGATGTTCCGGTACAACTTTTTCTGAATTGTTATTCTAGTTTGTATGTATCAACGTTTAATTTGTTTTGTACAAACAATACTAACATCGTACATACTCACTGTAAGGAGCGGTATTTCT
This sequence comes from Dreissena rostriformis, assembly GCA_007657795.1. Taxonomy (NCBI): domain Eukaryota; kingdom Metazoa; phylum Mollusca; class Bivalvia; order Myida; family Dreissenidae; genus Dreissena; species Dreissena rostriformis. Next base: position 468,663 of record VMBQ01000172.1, read on the forward strand.
ATATCAAACATCTTTTTCAAGTATAGTGCTGTCGTAATGCCATGCGATTCCTGAAGGGCAGTGCAGTGCTATTTTATTTCTGATGGAGTAGTTACTTTCTTTTGCTGAAAATGCATTTGAAAATGTTGACGAAATCAATGTCAGTGTTATATTCTGTATGACTACAATTCTGCAAAACATCTAGATTTGATCGTATGATTTAAGACATACTTGTAATTCATTTATTCTTATATTTGAATTATGTGAAGGTTGTTTCTTTTGTCTGGTAGGTAGACAATAAACTGAATGACTTTACAAATGTCTCATTGCTCAGCCAATAGCGATGGTTTCAGCAATATGTGTGTTTTCTATTTCTTGTCAGATTATAAAGAATCGACACTGTATTTTACTCTACCGGTGCCTAATTGTATTTATAAGATTGACCGTTAGGTAATTGTGCGGTAAGTTCGATCCTATATTAGCTCAGGCTGCATTTCATTACTCAAGTGCACACATATTTTGTATTGAACGAATTATTTCCTTTCATTTTTTTTCTAATCTCGTCCGTGTTATATGCGATGTGTTAATGCATCCTAGTAATATCGAAGTATGTCTCTTTGGAATTGAATCATTTATGGACATGTTTGAGTAAACCTTAACTAAATTTATTTCATTGAAACTTCTTTGAGATGAAATATATAAAATAAATATATAAAAAAGTAAATACTATTGGAGCCTTATATTTGTATAATATTGTGATTGTTTGTTTTATTTGTATTGTTGTTGGATTTTTTATTAAAGTGTTTAATCACCAAATTGTCATAGCACTTACATTGGCTTTTTTATTTCCACCGAGACTGGCATGAGTTCAACGATTATATTATCGTATGTAAATAACCTCCAATTAAATTGTTACGGATCTCCTGAACGTGTGAATCTTGTTTGAAATGTTGAATGAATTAAAATAATCGCATTGAACTTTTGTTCAATTTACTTAGTGTGTTTGTTAGAGCGTGTGCTCACTAATTTTTGAATGTGTTTTCTTTTGCAGATGTTGAACAATTTCCAATAGCTGGATTAATGTCTGAGTGTGATAATGATGTCATATTTACTTCGGAATTCGGAATAGAAATAAACGTTATGAAATAGTTGACAAAAATGACTGCATGCCTTTGTTTTACGTCGAGCATTGCTATTTGTTGTGGTAATTATTGAAACTTCTGCGAACCAATGAACGTATTGGAAGTCTGCTAAACTGATAAAGAAGGGACATGAATAAACTGGACAACATGCATTATATATATATTGTAAAATTAGTACATTCTTAGGGCATGCGAATTAAAACCAGTAAACCCATACTTCATAAAATAAAATGAATATCCATTATTTGATATGTAACATAGTTATTTCATGAAAGCCTCCTAGAAACAGAAAAATGATTAAAGAAATTTAATTATCGGTTCTGTAAGAAACTTCAATGCTGTTCCATCATTTCTAAATTTAAATAATTTCATCAATATTTCATATTCTGCAATATGTAAGTTATCGTGTGCATCAATCGACAAACTCATATTTCATTACCAAAGAACGAATGTACGCCACAAAAACAGTTTTGCGGTAGCTCAATGTCGATAGGAAGATATTCTGATAAGAAAAAAAAAGAAGAGAAAAACGTGTTAATTGTGTGTCTACAACATGTTAGATTTTACATAGTAATACATAGTTTGTTACATGCAAATACCAATTGAAATACCGCAGGTGCCAAAGATGGCACCGGTTAAAAAAACAGCTACAGGTTCAATCGCATAAAAAACAGAGCACCACCTGTAACTCCTTTTTGGCCTACGATAGTTACATGCCGCGAAGAGGTCAGAGTACGTCATGTAAAATATATTCCTAACGTATATGTTTTGTTTTAATTATTCAAAAATTTAAAAGCCGCTTTTACATAATAAGATCCACAATCGATGTATTGTTTTAGAAGTATGCTATGTATTGACCGTTCCGAGGCAGTTGTTTTGTTCGTTTTATGTGTGTTGTGTTCGTAGGTCTCTTGTAGACTACATTTGTGTTGTGATTCGTTGTTTGGCAATTGGTTACTTTCTATAAAGAAAGGACCGCATTCCATAACAAGGTTTCTTTTATGCTGCTGTAAGTGAATGCTCACTTTGTGTATATTTGAATGCATTCGAATACATTATATTAACTGTGCGTTAAACACAACGCTAATAAATAACCCATGCAGTAGCTTTTATTTGTGGATTTTAAGCGACATAACACCTCACTTTTCAAATGCCAAACATCTTAAAACATTGTCATGTGAACATTTTCCTCATGCTAGGAAACATGACAAATGAACATATGGATTTGGTAAATACAACTGACAAATATCACCATTAATTTCCACGAAAATATCTCCTGAAGCATGTTGGATATTTGCTTAAGCGGCCACTGTTCAAACAAGTTGGTCTGCTTAATGTATATGTCCCATGCATATCGTTCGAATACGCGCTCGATTAATTGAATCAAAGCATGAGCGTGTTTGTGAAATATTGCTTTAGTCGTTGTATACAATGATTAATTGCTTGGTATTTAAAAATTAGTCGTCATAGAAACATGAACTTCTCATTACGGGTTGCATGTTATGTAACTTTATTATTATACAAACAAATAGATTTAAATATTGTAATATATTATAATTACGATTATAACTTTCTTTAAGTTATGTTTGATTAAGTCGTACATGGAACGTATTTGACATAAAATAAAGAAGAAGCAAACATGCTTTGCTACAATATAATTATTTTGTGTTATTTTAACCCCATCATATGCGGATAAATTTGTTTAGTAACAAGCGTTTCTTGATGAATATATATGCAATGGGGAATTATTCATTAAATCCTTTGCTAAAAAATGTTCGTTATTTAGTGTATGTGTCGCTCTTTTAAATGCATATTCAATTTTATTTTTCTAACCAATTAAAACCTTTGGACGATGTTGTTGAATATGACAGCGTAATGTTAAGTTCATGAATAGAGTGTTATAGCGAATAAGGAACCATCTGCGCTTTCAATACTCTTCCGGAAATTGCTAGCAAATAACAGTTAAATGGCTGACTGCATTGATTTCCGAAACCAATCTTATGAAGCTTCCAGATGGCTAGAGCTGATTCCATTTGGTATCAAGAACCAGATATTTAGATACATAAACACAAATCTAATAATTAGGTTTGATATAATTATTGTTTTCATTTATATGATGTCATTATTTCTTGACAACTGGATGGTATAATGTTACCGATTGGAGTGACTGTATGCGTTTTTACAAATTGTTTTACCTTACAATGCTGGATGATTATAGTTTCATAACCTCTCCTGTCGCATTATTTATCAACTGCATATGTACTCAAATAAAATCTGTCAGTATTTTGAAATAATTTCTGGTGATTCACGCTGTAAATTGACAAACGATTGTGATGTAAATGTTCAAAATGGCACATTCTTTATCATGATAGTATATTGTATTATGCTCATCGATTTAAACCCGTAACATTTGAGGCAAGTTTCATGAAAATCCGTCTGGGGTATTGGAGACATGGGGCGGACACGAACTATTTTCGGACAGACTTACGCAATACGGGTTCGACAATTCATTCCAGGGCCTTCCGTATAAACTAATTTTCATGATTTATATCAGAAATGCCGCATTTAAATGCAATATGAACATATTTATTGAAAGTATCTGGTAAACCCGCTCACGGATATCACATTCTCAAACAGCCCAGTGTTTTTGACTGTATTCCAAATCCGTAAGGTATCGATTCAAAATAATAATTAAACAAATACGGTTTCTGTCATTAACGACTGTTTTAAGTTTTCAAAATGCACTATATATATAATATATACGTTGGGCTATTACGCCCAATCTAAATAAACTCGCCCGAATTGAAATGGAAAGTTCAGCTATTCATATGTCATGGAATAAATAACGTTATGCATGTAGACATGTACATTATGTTATATTGATATTTAAGTAGTTTTTTTCTTCCAATTTATCCATTATATATATGCCATTAAGTCCTGGTGATAAAGAGGGTGAGGTATTTATTATGCATCGTATGGAATGGCATTTGAGCGTAAGAAAAACAATAGATGATCAACTAGTGCTTGGTATTGTTTGGTATTGTTGCATACCATAATGAAACATCATTTGACTAAAATGTACCCTTTATTTGAACACATATGCTTGATAAAACAGAGAGATGTTGTTGTATAAGTCCGTGTATTTTTTAACATTCCAATCATAAATATTTATGCATTCAATATCCATCGAAACGATGTAAATTGTATTGTTTATAGCAATCAGATATATCAATGTCGATTTGCAGACAGACAACTAAGATTTTGCACCATATTTATTAATGTTGGCATCCGGACAGGCAGACGTTCGCCGAATAAATACATATATCTCACCTCCTACAAACATGACTTAATCCGATTGGCTTAAAGCGGTAACGTGCACGGGGTGTTTTTCCATACACACCAAGTAATTGCAATATAACAAAAGTGGCTTCTGTTCGATAAACTGCTATAAAAGTCTTGTTATTATATGCTGTTCGTTTGCATGTGTACGGGGAAACAACCATAAACAGGCCTCGCCGTGTAAGCCTTTCTGTCGGATAAACTCAAGTACAAACTAACATTACCATGGTTTCCTATTTATCCCACAATATTTAAACAAACAAAAAAACGTGCATGACACAATTAAATAAATATACTAAATTGAGTTTAAACGACACACTTACCCCAATGATAACTTTAATCCAATGGTTATACCAATAATGTTACAACGATATGCACTTCCACTCTTTGTTCTTCCATCCTTTATCGGAATTTATTTTTAAAACACTATATTTTTCTATAACTTTGTATCGAATGCTAACCATTCTGACCCAAAACACGATTACGAACTCGTAATCCTGTCAGAGCGAGTTATTTTATTCCCCTCGAAGTTTACAATTAAACATGACAACAACACAATTCGACTTATTTTCCCTTACATCAAGAGAGTCGAGCTTAAAGCCGCACACCTTGAAATGAAATACATGTTAATCAATACATATAGATGCAATTTGAAAGTGTGCAGAATTGTCATTAAACCTATAGCCTTGTTAGCAAGTCATTAATTATATTTCAAGCGGTACCGATTTTAAAACCGAAAGTAGGATGTCTTGACGTATACGTCCATTTCGACAAACGCGATTATTTTTAAGTTTTAAAGCGCACAAAAGACGGATTTCTACCTTGTTACCACCAGATATATTCTAATTGGCATAGATGAAATTAAATCTATAGCCTAGTTAGCAAGTAAGTTATTATTTTTCAAACGGTAACGATAGTAAAATCGAAGGTAGTATTTCTATACGTATACGTCTATTTCGACAATAAAAGCGATTATTGTTAAGCTTAAAAGCTAAAAAAAGACGGATTTCTACCTTGTAGCCAACAGATATATTCTTATTGGCTTAGATACAATTAATTCTTAAGCCTAGTAAACAAGTATTTTTTTTTCAAACGGTACCGCTTTTAAAACCGAAAGTAGGATTTCTAGACGTACACAACTACACATACGTCTATTTCGACAAACGCGATTATTTTTAAGTTTAAAGCGCAAAAAAACGGATTTCTACCTTGTAACCACCAGATATATTCTTACTTGCATAGAAAAATATGTTTCTTATTTAAACTTAAATTGACTATGCCAAATAAGGTGTGTGGCTTTAAACTGGTATGTTTCGTCGTAGATAATTACGTCACACAAGATGCGTCATAAATTGCGTATTGAATTGAATGAAAATTAAAGTACGGTAAGCTGGTTCGGTGATACATTGAAGTGAAGGAGCAAAATATGATGCTATATTAAACACAACAAGGAAAAGGTAATCGTGAGATATAATCGTTACACTGTTAGTAACTGATGGTTTATGGGCTATACACCCTTAGTAATTTAATACCATACGAGAGCGAAGCTACGCTCTCGTATGGTATGAAATATTTGATAGTGTATATCACATACACCATTAGTTCCTAACAGTTTAACTTATGGCACTTTACTTGTTAATGTAAACTTTAAGAGATATTATTTTTCTTTTGAATTTAACCTATACTTACACATGTGTTCGCCCGAATTTATAAACTCTTATAATCAGGATATTACGTCGTACGATTTCAGCAGATTATATTTCACTGAAGTGTTACCTGTGAGCAGTTTACACTTTTTTCATGCTTAACATAACCTTGACTATATTGGTGTATGATGTCGTTGAACGGAGCAAACAATCAGGCAGTACCAACGGATAATACAATATTAATTCTTTCTAACTATGCATACATTTGCATTGTTTGATATCTATATTTATTTTAATATATTATATACAGTAATAGTGTATTTCATAAGTGGTTCGTAAACACAACCGATCGATAGAAAATATCAATTACATTATTCACCAACTCGTTAGAGACGTATGTTCATTTTCACTGAGATTTAACTTTTCATAGACCAGAATAAAATTGACAATCACTTTTTTAAATGTACACCTAATAGTTTTCCCTGAAGAGCGATATATANATTAACAAAGTACGTTCCTTAAATGGATACTAGTTGTTAGTGATGATTTTGCGTATATTTATCTTCTTTTAATATATGTATTTTATGAAATATTGATTGGTTCCTGTTTTGGTAGCTAGCTTTCTTGTAAATATGCTCCTAACTCATATCAGTCTGACAAAATGCATCTTAAGAATGTTTAAAACGTTTTGAATAATATTTCATTTAAATGTTAAAATATGAAATAAATTTAAAATTTAATTATGAGCACTTGGTAGGTTTAACCACTTATAAACCTCTAAATTAATTGAGCCACAACAGACAATTTACATTTCGTGGCGTTCTGATTAATTACAATTTCTCTCATAAGATTACCAAATTGTTTATGACATAATCCAATAATAGGTTAAGCTAACATTTTAAGATGCAGTGTTTTACGTTTTGCTCGCTTAATTATACCAATATTACAAGCTTGGTTTCGTGACATTTTTATTGTTTTTATATTAAACTATTTACAACAGAATTCATACATTGACAACGTAAGTCTGATAACATAGACAAGAACCAATCGTTTGAGTTTTGAATTAATTATATTGGTAAACCATAATTTAAATTCGTTCAGTCATGCAAGTGCGTTTAAAAAGAAAGCTGAACTATACCCAGACGTTTATTGGGATAAACACCTAGTGTACGATTGCCAAATTGCAATTGGTGTCAGAGACCTATATGGGTTTACGCTGATATTGAACACCAGACTACCAGAATTCGTTGCATAAATTGTTACATGAATATCCTTAAACAGTCTCAATGTGGCAGTTTCCGAAAACAGGGCAACATAATAATGATCATAAACGCTTCTGACGACAGTAAACAAAGAGTCAAACTATATTAGCATTGAATGCCAGAGAGTTTATAAAATCATGATTACAAGTGTGCGTTGCTTCAAGCAACACCAGAACGCAATACTGCGGATAATTCAGATAAATATTGCAAGCAGTGTCCACATAATACAATGATGGAAACGCCGAATGTGTATTATATAACCTAGACAACTGCAATATTTCTATGATTATTGTAAAAAAAAAATACACAACTGAAGTTTGCACACGACGGGTCCAAAAAGATTTGAGCCACAGGAAATAACCTTTCTAAAGACAAAGCATATAACAGTTTAGGAGTCGTCTTTCTATAATATAGTATAATATAATAGTGTGTATAAAATTAACAAATTATTATCGAACAACTGTTATATACAGTTGAAAAGAAGGAAATGCGCCGATTCCAATAACAAAACGTTACTCCTCATCTTAAGTTTATTTATATTAATAATTGAATTCAATTAGTGATCAATTTAAATATGATCGGTGCTTGTCTATGTTATCAGACTTCAGTTGTCAATGTATGAATTCTGTTGTAAAAAGTTTAATATGAAAACAATTAAAATGTCACCCTTGAAACGGTCACAAAATAGTTCACGCTGACACGCAATTAGGACCTAATTAGAAGAGAAAACATACACAAACACATCCATCCTTATCTTCGAGAATTTTATTGAGAAAATGGTTCCTGGACTTTATGTAGAATTAACTCCTAATATATGTTTATGTCATGAAAAATAGGTTTATTAAGGTCCTTAGCCGGAGGTTAATACATGCCCTGCCTTTACTGTGTTAAACATTATTTTCACTGTATTTTTGTGTAAGAAGATAACAAATGCCTCCCATAAAAAAAATGGCTTGATGTAAGGGTAAAATACTGCTAATTAATTCACTTTTTAGCAAACATGGATATGCTCCAAAATAAAGTGTATAAATTTACTAAACACACAAGTATATATGCAATGATTTCCTTGATATTTATTCTATCATTACTATTCAACAGGATTTGCGAGCAACTTTATTCAACTATAAAGGGTTTATTTTAAATACCGGTTACGCATAGCTTTCATGTAATACAAACCGATCATGCTCTGAAAAGGGTACCACCGAATTATGAAATTTCACTGAAATATGAGTGACTATAATAAAAGATAGATAAGATGCTTGTTCAAGATATTGTTTTTATGAAGTAAAACAAAAATTGAACATAGATCGTAGATGCATTTCTTGAACCGGTTAATAAAATGAAGTATTTTCAATTAAAGACTTAAAGTTTATATTCTGTGTATTGTTTCTGTCTATCAGTCGTACGTAGTTGTTTATTTTGACCATGTTGAATACGCATAACACGTGCACATGATGTGCAAATGCTATAGCATTGTTTAAATATGATGTATTGAGTCCAAACCGACGGAAACAATCATACAATTCTTCAATGCGCTTAACGGTCACATTAAACTAATATATATTTATTTCTTAATGCGAATGTTTTATTTGCATGTTTGTGAAAGGCTGAGTTTCTTATAAAACTAAGATTGATAAGAGGATAAAATATAACTGTTGACTGGTCCAACTTCACCGTCTTTATATTTTGATTGAATAGAGCTTCGCCTCAATGCGATAGAAGCAATCGATTGCCATTAATTTTGTTTTTAAATGTTAATTATGTGATACTTCAATCCACTCGGACAACACAAATACGTTTATACGCAAGTTGGCTATATAAAGCATAATTTAACATAGTTAGTTATCGTCGGCTGTTATCATGCTATACTTTTAACATTATTTGATGTTTCAATATTTTCCATTCCTAGTATACTTATTTTGAACGTTATAAATGTACACATATTTCAAACAAGATATTGTTTAAACAAAAGCTACACTTAGATTATTTATACGAATAGTGGAAGCATTCGGTATCAAAACAACTACATGCTACGATTGAACAAGTGCGAATCAATGAGCAAGGACTAGTGCAAGACACAGCTCATTTTTCTGCACGATATTTTGTCTTACTGTCTGAACGTCATATTGCAATGCAGTAAACCCTGTGCATAATAATAGAACATTATTGATATATTTCTTGCGTTTCGAACGACATATTGGAACTCGTTCACATATAAATAGAGCTGTTCGATATTGAAGTAATACTGTCTATATTTTAAAAGTCAAAGCGACATTTGTTCGTTTATAATTTCTTTATGAGACAGATTCCAGCATTTCAGCCATACAATTGCATAATTAATATTCATGCATATTTTTTGTTGCAAATGAAATGCTATTATTAAGAGCAAAAGCATATCTACGATATTAAACTTACGGATTGCCAATGTTGTATTGTATGTTTCAAACAGTCACAGTTACTTTATACGCCTTTGATATAGTCGATTGTGGTTTATTCTACATGAAGATATGATCAATTACATATACCATTCCAAATAAATACACTACATTTTGACTAGCCATGCGATCTTAGCAAATACAGATTATCACAACTACATTAAGTCATGAATGCTTTTAGAGGGAATTTATACGATGAGATTGTCGTAGTGGAGTACAATACTTATTTATCGTGTTGTCCTATGCGTGGGATGGGAAGTGGATAGCGTCTAAGATAATGGAGACACTGCGTTAGTACATGAATTAAGGTTGATTTAAGATAGGTTAGAGACAGCGTTAGAAAGAGGGAAAATGGTCCTCTGCAAACCTATATGAAAATACATTACTGAGTGCAATCTTCATCGGAAACTATGAATACCAATACATACAAGTATCCCTGTAAGAAAAACCACAAAAACAGACACATAAAATATGTATCCAGGAGTTATTAAGTTTGAAACACGTGTAATAAGTTTCTCCATCCTAACGATGAAATCATTCTCACAAATAGCAATGACAATAACATCAATGATAGCAAATAACCCTATTTTAATTTGGCTCGATGTCTATCGCGGACAAAAATGACGCGTAAACAGTCATTCAGTTTAATTAGAGCATACAATTTGTATCATATTTAGCATTTACATGCGTTACTGTATTTCACGTGTATTTGTCATTTATACAATTATATAGTAAAACCTACACAGCATTTTTTTTCATTTGCTGAATCTTCGGACTTGGTCTAGTCGAGAATCTAGTTCTGCTCTAATGTCGCAATACAATAATGAAAAGACAGCAATTCCTCTATTCTGTGGTTACAAACATAGCCGGCCTATGTGTGATCCTTTCACAATCACATGACGTATCAACTATAAAAATTATAATGAAACTGTCATTCGTACAACAAATGGGTCATCGTTATTTGTACCTACGTATGAGATGGGATTTTCAAAAGATCTACATAATTACTATTGCCTAAACTGGTGTCCGTTTCTTCCAGCTTGTTTTCAATTCGCATTAAAACAAAACATTGCACAACTAATATTATTGTCGTTGCAGGTGGTCTATTTGGCGATGACGAGCCTCCTAATATTGTTAACGCCTTCAAATACGCCATCTATCGGGTCAGCCATGAACGCAACTTGCTACGTGACGTCACTCTGGCATATGATGTCCAACGTCTACCTGTCTTCAACCAGTTCGAAGCCTCGAAAAAAGGTTCGACAGTCATATGCCGTTTATAAACGAATTATTTCTTTCGCCATTGACTCAATAAGAATATACAGATCAATATATTTAATAATTGTGTAAATTCATGTAATTGCATGTGATAAAAAATTACCATTGAGTACGATTTTAAATGCCGGGGCGAACATTCAGTTTGAAGTAGATGGAGAATGTAGACATTTTTATCTGAAGTGGAATATATACGTTAATTAAACATGGATATATGTGGTGTCAATAGTTCTGAAAAAAGTCGGACAATACACTCATATACAGGTTTCGACCTTTTGTGAGCAAATTTCTTTCATTGCTAACGGACGCCATCGTTTCTAGGCCATATTGTGAGTGGTCAATTAGTTTTTCCGATTCCATACAAACAACTTAAATAGCCTCAATTATTGGTTCTGTAACAATTCGTGCTCTGTCGGAACACTTGGACGGCTTTTATAATTAATCTCACTAAAGTTATTTATCTTGCGCCATCGACCGGTATTTCACAATCGGACACGAAGCGAAGAGGGTATGGGTCAGACGTTCGCTGTACAATACATCATGTTAAAACATTGTTTCAAAACAAATATATTGCACGAAAACATTGACACTTCTGACAACCTGGTATCATAAAGAGAGACAAATGGATGATTAGCATCTTCAATCGTTGGCGGCCAAACAGTTTACGAAGGCCTTTAAAGCGCTTCTGTCATTATAACTGCTCAATCAATCGCTCGCCACTACAGAAGAACTTACAATTTATAAATTCTTGTTCATTTTTATGGCCCATCCACATACAAACATTCCCTTTATCGATTTACACATACACTTTAATACTTAAAAATAATAAAATACGCGTACATTGTGATACGATATGCTAATAAATTACAACATGATTAAATATGTTTAAATCAAAAGCCTTCAAAAAGATATTTAAACTTATACTTATATATATATATATCATTTGCTTTTAAAATAAAATCACATAAATAAGTACACCATTCATTGTATGCTGACACATTTGATACAATATGCAATATTATTACACAGTATTACAAAAACATTTCAGTCTGTGAACAACTATCCCGCAACATTATCTGCACAGTAGGCCCATCGAATCCGGATATAGCCGCATTCACGAGCTCCGCGTGCGCGAACCTACATATCCCGCACATCGAGACTCGCGTGGACGCCTACGCTGCTCCCTACCTCGCCGGCTATTCCATCAACCTTCATCCGGACCCGGAACTGCTCTCACACGCCGTCCTTGACGTCATTCGTGCAGTTGGCTGGTCAGAGATGCTCATCGTCTACAACAACCATATAGGTAATGCGTATAAAATATGGTGCCAGTATGATGCTCTGTGAACTTATTTCAGTCGTGTTTGATGTATAAACTCGTTTTGCCCGAGTGGTGCATAGTGGAGTGCGATACTTTTGACCCACCCAACAAGACTGATACTCTGTCTCATAGCACCCTATTAGCATAATTTAACGACTGTTATAATCCGTTTAAGGCAAACTACTTAAACGAATTAAATACAATGTCATATGGGGTTAACAATGCTTTTCGAAGCATAATAATGATTTTCGATACTAGCCAACATTCGTATTGACAGGCAAAAGTAGGCCGGCTTCTAGCATTATATGAAAACGGAACACTCTAGTAGCGAATTCGGTTTCTCATATATGTGTGTCGATTCAAAACACAAACGTAAACACAACGATAATTATTTAATAAAGGTAACCTTGTAAACATCCAAGGGTGTTTGTCAGAAACGCATTAAAATGTCTCTGTTCTAAGGAATTGTTCTAAATTCTAATCATTCTAATGTTTTTGATGCATATAAACATTAAAAAGATTAAGAAATATTGATACTAGTCAAATGTAATTATTTAATGCAGACTGGCAAATGCGCGTTGTCTACTGAAGACACAATTCAAACATTATTTTCTGAAAAATGTTGTTGGTAAAACACAAATAGCATACACAACAGGGCAAGAGGTTTGGAGATCAACGGTACTTTTCTCCATCACATAATATACTAATTTTCCTGGGACTATAATATAATTACTTTAATCATTCATCATGTGCAACTAGCTTTATAATCAAATAATTTGACAATAAGAACTACTCGGTTGACACACCTGCAAATATAATAAGTTTAGCATACCATTTGCTGTTACGGTATCGCACAAGTTGCATTAGTTTTTGTTTGGTTTAACTACTACACGTTGTGTCTTTATCGTAATACGCTTATCTTAACCAATGCATTGACGTTATAACTGAAGGCTGCCAAGAGTTCATTGCAACAAAATAATAGTTTGTTTATTTTCCAATGATTCGTTTTAAATAACCAAATAACATTAACGTGCAACAAATAAAATAAACGTTCAACACATGTGATTATACGACATTGTTTTGCGTTTGAAAGATTAACAATATTATGTCGCATGTATAACGTTTCACACACGTTGTTCGTTGGTGAAAACAGTGAAAATACTTTTCATTTTGCGGAAATATTCACGTAGCAAAGTAATACTCACTGAAGTGTCAAGTGTCACTTTACACAAACAAGTGGGCATAGTCACTGAAATTGAAAACCTAAAGTCGCAGTGTTTTACCACTTAAATTTAACTGCTCGTTAAACTTTTTTGTTCTACAACAATACATGCACTGCTTATGGAGTCAATGCTACCAGCGATGATACCAATGGATGTTGCATTTATCGAAACAATTATTGGATGAAAGATCTTACAACATGTTTGTAAATCTAATTAGTCTTAATCTCGTTATAATTTGTCGGGCATCATTACTCACACGTTTCTACCCCAGGAAATTCAGTTTCATTTTCGAAACGCTCATATTGCCTGAGGAAAATAATGATGTTCACTGGATTTAATTTTACTTGTTACAGATTTGGTAATTCATGAGTAAAGTCATTTCAACTGTGCGTTCAAGAACGCAATCTGTAAACCCTCAGCCACATCACGGTAAACTGTATGTGGTATGACTATTATGCCCATGTTAAGTATTGGTATTTAACAGTTAAATCTTCAATTAACAAATCGCCCGCTTTTCAAAGATGAACATTTTTCTGCATCTCATATTCTACAAATTCCCTCGAGATGACCCGAACACTAATGTTACCATTCATCATTAACAACGAGCTATGTTATCAAATTAGTTGACGATAAGAAGAAAGCGCTTGCAGATCCAGCTTATATAATTATTATCTATGAAGTGATGTGTTTTTTTTTCGAACAAAGATATGAATTGGTTAAACGTCGTTTGCAATATCGTGACTTTACATTTCTTTAAACTTTATAATTATAGTTCAATAACTTGTGAACGTAGCTCATATATACCTCAATATTTAGTATATGTGTAAGGGTGATATTATTATTTATTTTTATGAAATACATTTAAGCCAAAACGTCATTTAATAAATTGGTGTTCCATATTGAATACGAGGTATACCACATAGCAGCAAGGATAATAAGTAGAGGAACACGTTTGAAATCTGTACAGAATCTATATAAATAACAATAAGGGAACAAAACATAAACTGACTCTCTTCTACAACATGTTTAATTTACTTTCACCCCCATGTGTGTGAACATTGAACCCCTCTAGTGTGGGTGTATTAACAGCATATCCATGTTGTCGCAGAATTCCTTGTAATAATCAGTTTCTTCCACCATTGTTTACCATCAACTATAAACGTACTGAACATTACCGAAATCTGTAAGATCGGCACATTTTCTCCCTGCTTTCAAAGCAAATGTTAACAAAGACAGACGAACAATTCCCGTGCATTTCTTTCATGTTGAAAGATGTGTTATGATTGTCCTGTACTTTTGTGAATGCAATTTGGCAACTTTAATGAATATTTGTACCCGAAAATCATTTTAGAAAGTGCATATCGACACTGTGGTGCAAATGAAGATAAATATACATTTGTTCTTCAAATACCTATTTTATACTGAAAAAAGCTATTATATTTGACAACTTGTAACAACCCATAGCGTCATCAACAGCTACGATTTCCCGTCTCGCAACTGCCTCCTGTCGTATCTTTAATTCTAAAACTCTACTAACTTTATCTTGTCTTAACTTTATTAGACATATTACATATAAATGCTAGTTAATGCTATTGTATGCCTTTTTCCTACAGTATTTTGTTGCACTCTTTTTATTATATCTTATATCATCTTCTCAGTCTTATACGGTATCAATATTATACTATTTTAATATCGATTGCATTCAAACGTTTAGTAGTTTATACCATATCAGCACCACTTCTCAATGAAGGAAAATAGAGACATAGTATAAGTCTCAAGTTTTTTCTAAATTCTATCTAATTGGTCTTTGCATTCTATATGTTAAGCAGTAAATCAATTTCTACATGTTAGACATATTTTATCAAAAAAACATGCATTCTGCTATCCTTACATAGTCTACGAGGATATTAATAACCATTGTTTCAATCAACTTATAACCATTATTTAAATTATTAATATTTCGTGAAGGGAAAAATATAACAGTTTAGGAAAACACTCTATATTGTTTTAAAACAAACGCTAACTTTTCCATTTATTTACGTTTATTCGAAATATTACCAGTGCGTTTGAACGGTATATTGCATTGCGTGTCTACGGAATATATTCTCGTCTTATGTAAATGATGTGACTTCATTACGATCTATAAAAACGTATTCGTGTTTTTTTAACATCTAACACAAAAGCACAAAAAGAAATATTTGAACATCAATTTTATTTTGTAACTTTAAGGGCGATTATCCAAGAAAGGTCAGTTCCCAAAACCTTTGTGTGAGAAAGAGATATCGAACAACTATGAGAGATTGTACAACGCAACGCTCGATCCTTGTATTGACTCGAATTAAAACAAAACAATATCAGTACCGTCCACGTCTATGGTAACGCGCAAGAGTGGCCCAAATAATGATCGTATTTATTTGCGCCAATATAACAGACAATGTAACATGCATTTACGCACAGTTTTTTTGTGTCCAATAAAATCACTGCTAACATCGTCTCCAAAGAATACAGAATGAAGCCGATAACTCATTTCAAATTAAGATCAAACTAAATCGAATTATTTAATTTGATATAAATGATCTTTCTCATTCATTGGTTCAATTCGCATAGCCATTGATACTCGAAAATTACTAGTTTCTTCTTGAGTAATTTCCGTCTAATTTTCTTCACCAACTGGTTGTCTCTAGAAAATAATTATAATCAGATGGATTTAAACCTATTTGCACATACCCCAGAGACAAGCCGTATAGATCTGTGAAACCATCCATTTTGCATTCATGTCAAGAGGAAATGAGCATCTTGTATTTCCGTTGAGGCACAGTTGTGTTCGTTGACAGCTTCGAAGTCTCTTGCAGCTGAAGTTAATACCTTTGTAATGTCTGTTTCGGTGTTATTGTATATCTGTTCAAGCGAACCGATTTCCAGAGCGTGCGTCCATGCATGAGAAAGTATTGGCTGGTTCATGATGAAAGTAGTTTGATAAGTTAAAAGAAATGTACTCGATTTACTATTTTTTTGTTAGTTAGTAACGTCCAGTTATGAAAAATGGCATGGGCGTAGTTGAACATTTTAAACACATTTAATGATGCATTGCCCTATTTCTAAATATACTTTGTACTTGTAAAAAATTGCCTCGTGATTCATCGGTGTAGCATCATGTCTGTTTAGTAAAAATGTTTTTTTTTTAACCATATGTAATACGATGACAGAGGCAATATGCATTTCAAACGTAAAACGTCATACAGACACCCAAGACTCAAATTAAACAGTGACGACGTCAAATTGCGTAACGGCCAAATTCTATATCTCGTAAAACCCCTTATAAGGGGAGTACAAACTAATTGGACTCATTTAAAGTCTTTTCAAGATCTAATTTCACATATAATATATACTTACCTTAAAGTTTTCCAAAAGTTGTGCAGATCAGGATTACATTTATAACATTAAGTGTTTTTCATTTTAAAACGTTTCATTGGAAATGACAATGTTATATTGATCCTTATTTTAAAGATATGGCCGGCAAATTAATCTTGTCAACACCTTGAGCTTTTTCAGAATAATACATTGTAATTGCTGTATTAGTGTATTACCTTACTGTTTACTTCATATAAGTGCGTATCCGTTTTTGTATTTGCAATTTATCTTCCTGTGAGATTGTATTGGCAATGAGCTTATATATTTAGAAATCATGGACTGTATTGTCGAACTGTCATATATTTAAACACTTCCGGACACCGTCCTTGTTAATATACACCCATCTCGTATCGTCAGTTCAACTCCAACATTGTCGTACTTATAATTTCGTGATCCTAACACAGCTCGTTTTCAACAGTGTCTTACTTAAACTTGTGTGGGTCAAACACAGGTTTACTCCTACATTGTCGTACTTACATTCGCTTGATTCGCACACAGGTCTACTGAAGGTCCAATCATTGATTCGAGCCAGTAACGAAACAGTCAATATGGGGGTAGTGGTACGGCAGGCGGACGTCCACAACATGAGGGGTATACTCAAAGAGGCGAAGAAAAAGGGCTGGCGGCACATTGTTGTAGAGCTCAACCTTACAGAAACAGCTTTATTCTTAAAAATGGTATGGTGTGCCGCTAAAATTATTAAGCAAACTGTATGCTTGAATTGAATGCTAAGGTGTTGATCAAGAACTATTGAATTCCGGAAAAAAATCAAAGCGCTGAAGGCACTGAGGTTATACGCTATTGCATAATCTTAGACGCAACTCAGTTTTCAAAATTATGTTATAGCTTTTTATATCTCAAATTTGAAATGAACACAACCCATTCAAATGTATTAAGAGTGTGTCTTAAAGCACAGGTCGACATGTGTGTGCACTGTTTATCCTCATATTTATGTTATAAAGATAACTTAGACACAATGTGCTCATTGCACAGGCTAATAAGTGTGCACAGGCTAATCTTATTTTACATGCATTAAGCCCCGTTTTCCCTGAAAGCAGCCAATTTGTACAGATTTCAATGATAAACCTGCCAATGTCGTGGCACAAGCTGCTTAACACTAATGATTACATACACACTCGATAAACCGCTAAGTGATTTAAATGTTAAGAGCGGGTTTAAAGAGAAGAGCATTCCTCAAGACTACAGTGTACCAGTGGTGAATTATAAACAGGCAGATGCGGTGGCTATCGTTCCTAGCGTAGTTAAGCATCACACTGGCTTGCAAAATTCCCTCCACATTAGTTGCTCGCTAGCGCGTGCAACTTAAAACGTTATTGCTATGGCTGTATCATGTTTTGCTGCTTTCATTTAAAAGGCTAAAATACTTCGAAACAAGGATGCGCTGTTGTTAAGATCTTTCAAATATGTAAAATATTGTGTATTTCCAGGCGCTGCAAGAGGGCATGATAGACTCGTATCACCACTATATTATAAATAACCTGGTAAGTAGCGATGCAATATGGTTATTTAACCGTTGTATTGTTGTATATTGCAAGTGTTAATTAATTCTGTCTGAAATGCACATTATGCAATTTAAAGGGCGTGAAAACAAGCCCTTTAAAATAAGGATAATGACTATGAAAAAAAACGCTTTATTACTTGCAATCGAATGTTTCATGTCGGTTTCAATTTGTAATAGCTAAAACTCAAAGTTAAAGCGTTGTTTAAACATACATCATGCGCAAGTTCAAAGTTGTGTATGGTTCGTCAAATCTGAAATGGTATTATCAATCATTAAATGTTTTCCAAATATTGTTCACGTACATTTATATCATTGAAATACGGTTTGTCAGTATTACTGCATTATATTATCTTGTCGTCATGTTTCTTCTACTATACGTCATGAATGATAAACCAGAAGAACATCCCCGAGATACTAATTTGACTTTTGGTTTAGTATTTTAAAAGTCATCATACAATGTTCAACCAAAAATACCTTTGAACTCAGAGAAGCCGACAACTAATATGTGTACTTTTTCATCAAATACATGATACGATAGCAGATAATGCATTAAACTGGATAAAGACTCATCAATTTCAATCAACCGTCAATTATCTACGGTCGACTTATGATGTAATTAAGTAATCACTAAGATTTCCATGTTAATACCTCCTTAGGGATTATAGTTAAGATTTCATTAACTTTTATAATTTCTTCACAAACTGGTCGGCCTTAGATGTATTCCGCGTTGTTTGTGTTTTTAATCTCAAAGGATAACATATTCTTGTCATTAATACATCTCGATAAAACGTGTACTATGTGAGTAATTAGTATCATACCAGTATTAAAAACAAGACACGGTTTTTGTTTACTTTGAGAATGAATGAAACGAGTTAATATTGCTTTTCCAATTGGTAATCATCTGGCCAATAATTATATAAAATCGTGTATCTGCAAACATATTTACGTCACTCAAATGGTGAAGGTGAACCACATTATTACGTACTCAACAAAGTCAACACTTTTTAACAAGTACATCATACCACGTTTTAATATTGAACATAAATAGTAAGATTTTGCCATTATATACCATTAATATGTAAATAGACATGACGTTTCTATGAAAACGAGGATGGTACTAGAAACCTTTTAGATTTACAGAAACAGATAAAACCATTTCAACGCGAAGACATTTCAATAAAAAGACACACCTACAGATTCATGCATCGCGCTTCACAAGTATTTCAACATCTATACAGTATTCCTATTTGTTGTGTGTACACGGTTAATAGAGTATCGCATTCATCTGCATTCCAATACTGTAACAATTGTTATATGTTTACAACATCCACTTAAAACATGTTTAAGGATAAACACCGATAAGTTAGGCTACGAATTTCGTATTTTAATCCTGAAATATATCATTTTACCCAAATTGTAAACATATCATATCCATACACTACAATACCTACATGCATACCTTAATGTATTTGGCTATGTAACCTAAAATCATACAATAATACAGTGATCTGAGTAGACAAATCATTTAAATATAATAGAAAACTTCTTAGAACGTGCACAACGGTCTTCTTTACCAGATCGATGTACTGTTGCTTGATCTAGAATTGTAATCATGAAAACTCACGACGAGCTAATACTTAAAACATAAGGCCATGCAGCACTCTCTCTTGTCCACCCTTTGTAAATATATGACGTGCTTTAGATAACAGAGATCAGAGGAAATACATAACTCTAGATGATCGACACTCTCGTGCAAAGCGACAGTCCATTCTGTGGGAGCAAATTAAGGCCCTGCCTATTGTAATTAAGATGTTATGTCAAGAGTTCCCAGTCAACCTCTCACGGAAATTTGTTTTGAGATATGAGGGTTTTTATTTGTGTGAGATGTATCTTCACGAACACTTGTTAACTATTAGCTGATTTGCCTGGCTATTGTGATGTCTATCAAGCGAAGGAATATCTTGACATGTGTACATAATTCCAATTAAACCTTGATGACCGGCGAAGTTATTTCAGCAATCACGAAATGGGTCAGTTACCGAAATTTGGCGAAAAAATAAGCCGCTGATCTGTCCTGGCAAATTATAGAAAAGAACGTGTGCATTCTGAAAAACGAAAGTTTTTATCGAAGACAATTTATCCAATCCGTCTCTGTAGTTATGTTCTGTAACGTTACGAAAACCACAATGAAAATGCAGTAATTTCTTCAAAGAAGATCGTCGAATCGATCGCTATGTTGTCATACAAATCGTTTCCGCATCATATCATGTATGATGGCAGTAATTCAGCCTGAACATTTTTACGGTTATTTGCCTTTGAATAAAAATCAAACTATCAAGATTATACATAAACATGAGAGGGCATTCGGACTTCGTCTGCAGGTCTGCTAAACTAGCAAATACATTTACACATGTATAATTTTAGTTTGTAAATACAAGTACAATGGATAAAGTGTATGAATCATTATATTCCCTCATAATTAATTTGATCATACACTTAATGCACCACAAATACGTATTGCACCTTATTTTAGGTATACGATGATACATGTACATGGTCAGTTTTAAAACTAATGTAATATTGATGATGAAGCTGTAAACGATTTACGTTTAGAACAGTTTATATGTGTTTATAAGTAAGTTTATCACAGTGATCTGTTTGTTCAAGTAAACTGAATAGTTAAATGAGTAACGTGTTTTTAAATTATGTTTTGAACATATATTGATATTCTAAGATGTGCGTGAGTAATTTGCGGATGTCATTTACTAGGATTATACAATCATCAAGCTTCTCTTTTGATTGTATGGCGATTGTGCACCTTATACATAATGAAACAGGAAATTATATTATTACATTTATATAAAAACAGTACAACATCATCTAGTGACAACGGTATCTATATTTTGTTTGGCGTACTGTAGCTGTATTATGAAATGAGGCTTTGTTTAAGTCTTTGTTATAAACTGACAATACTATATTCCATATTGTGAAATAAGTATAAGTGTATCTTTGCATTTGGTAATTTATCGCATACAATAAATATATTTCTGCATACATATCTATATCAATCTGTGTTGAAAATCACACATTCAATGAGATTAAACATAAGAAAGGGATGAAACATTTTCGTTTCATTATGTCCTTATTAATTATCAAAATATCCCGGTAGCATGACCATAATATAATGACGCGCCTTATTTACAGCAATTCGCAATTTAAAGCTGTAAACATTGGTAAACACATATATAATGGTACGTAAAGGTACATTTATTCACGCAAGTATTAAATAGTTTATTTAATAGTATTAACATAATATCCATGATTGTATTTATTGTGTAATATTTCTCGTTGATTTATTCAACCACTTGCCTACATACATGTATCTCATCACTAAGTATAATTTCCCATGTTCGCAAGTTTTCTGCTTTAGGGCTGCCTTTTTCTCCTAGTAGTCAAACTGACAGCATCTTTCCAATTTGTACTTTTTGTAATATTATTATATTTTTAATATAATTGCGGCACATTTTTCTTTCCCACTCCCGTAGGACATTGAAATATTGGAATTGGAGGACTACAGACACAACTACGTAAATCTGACAGGCTTCCGGATGGTCAACATGCTCAGCGACTTTACTAAAAACACGCTGTTTGACATGGAACTTTTTCAAGAGAACACACAGCTTCCCATATTGAACGGCTCGACTTTATCGGTATGTTGCCTGGGACGTTTATCCAGAACTCAGTTATTCATACAAACATTCTGAGAAACACTCATAATAAGTGTTTCGAATAATATGTGTTTTTCGTCGAATGTTAGTAACAACAACGACTTCGATTTCAAGCCATCAATATGTTTGCTCAAGTCGATGAACCACGAGTACAATTCTTTGCTAATGTCGGTCGGTGTGGTATATGACCAATTGCGCGTTCGTTCTCACATTTTTGTCTGATTTTCACCAAACTGCATGAACATTCCTGAAATAGTCAAAATATCTTGATCAAATCGACCCATACATTTTAAGTGATTGCCGTTAAATATCTGTGCCATTTTACACGTTTTTGCTCTCTTAGTGCAAGTTGTATTAGCAAACACAATGCAATTGGTGTGGACATATATCAATAATATCAATGTCTTAGCCCCGATAGAATATCGACCGTATTCTCGAAGAAATCGGTTGTTAACTAAACATCTGCATGTTTAACACTTTACGGTCGCCAGGTCCACATGTTGTTTTTAAATCGTCCTAAATAATCACACCATTTATTTTTTTATTATATGATTTATTTTTATTGTCATGTGCTCAAACAAAATACATATTTATTTATAATAAAATTTACACTGTTTATCAAATACATCCTTTTTATGTTCTGCTCGTATCTCTAGAATGCATTAAAAATTGAAGGAACATAGCTGTTTTTGTTCTGTCAACTTTGGTCAATTCAATATCAGTTGAAACATTACTGATTTAATGATACAAATTTATTTGAACCACATCTGGGAAAACCGGGCTAAATGCAAACGCTTAAAAGTCTACACAGGCTATGTAGGGACGAAACTTTCGTTTTTATGGAATCTTTCGTTTATAGAAAGTTAAGTTTAAACGAATATTCAGTCTAGGCGGACATTTTCGACTAATATGGGGTGACTATACACGCACATTCGTTAAGTCCGGTTTTCCGAGAGCGCGGTTAAATTTTATTTCATTTCAGTATCAAGGAGCACTCACTTTTGACGCCGTCTACCTTTTGTCACACGCTCTCATGGAGATGAAACGTGCCGGGTTCTTGACGTTACCGAACACCAGTTGTGACGGCTACAACCCCTGGGGAGACGGCCGACATTTATTCAACTTTATTAACAATGTATTTAAACTCAGGATTATGTTGTGTGTGTTTTTGTCGTGAACAAATATTAGCATTATACGTCTCGAAGTGGCACATACAATAACGTATAAAACCATCTCAATAAATTGTTATGACGTGTAAATGTTTTGTCTGTGTCTTTTTGGATTGTAACTTAAGCTGTATGGGACCTTGTTGACACATTAGATTAAGCTTTCCAACAAGGATTGGCAATAAAAGACATAATGGAAATTGATGATATAAAAATATTTTGATATAGGTGACATTCGTATAAATTGCATATTATAGAGTTTATGTTCGATGGTTATTAAACAAGTGTTAATACATTTAAACTGATATGCGAAAACGAAATTATAAGTATATCTTTTCCCAATTGTTGCAAAGATAATGACATACACGAACATCAATAGTGTATATGTAAAAATGACATTTTCAAATCTATATTTGTAAATACACATTTTGATTCCGGAAGAAATCATTGAAAACCATGTTGCCATTGTACTTTATTTGACAACATTAGTTCAAACAAAGTTAAAATTATATAATAAAACTGAAAATTTAAAGTGAGTCAGGTGTCCGTCATGTACACATATTTCGATGCCCACTAAGCAATAAATGATTCTCAATAACCTTTTGAACACACAACGTTGTATTTTTTTCCAAAAAATATGTACTGGGAATCGGATATTTACATCTGAAGAATTCGAATAAAATAATAATACAATGTTAATTACATACTTTCTTGTGTAGGCCGTATTTTTTCGTTGCATACACGTGGCGAGGTCCAATAATTTAATAAATGAGCTTTGGGTTTATGCAACTCGAATACCATACATGTCCTTTATAATTGTATCAATGAGAATGAGCTTTTTCAATTGCTGATGAGCATGACACGCATTCTATCCCACTATTTTATCCATTGCATGCTCAAGGTGCGAGTGGTCGGACTGACGGGTCCCATCTACCTTTATAACGGCAAAAGGCTCAACTTCCAGCTCGATATTATGGAACTGGGCGAGGCAGGACTCCAAAGGGTAAGAGTTGCAGCGGGTATATCCGTTGTGTTTTTTAAATATTTAACCGCCACCCACGAATTTTTTTTACCGTTCTAAGGCACTGGTCCTAGTTTAAATAGTTTGAAAAGTTATTGATATCCATCAAGAGCGATACTTTTATATTTAATCATATTTACAACTTGCTTTTTTCAAAGTATTGTGAATGTTAAAGGTGAGAGGAAGTGCTTAGGATATTCGGCTTAATTGTCCGCTGAGTGTTTAATTGTTATTGGGACCAGCTTTGTCCACATTCTGACCTTCAAATATGTAAATACTGCTTATGGTGTTTAAGATCAAACATATTAAATACGACAAAAACAAATGACAAAGCTTTACGTGTCCAGACCCTTAGTATTCCCGATTAACCCAGAGAATTACACACTTTTTAGGATGTAATTGATTTCTAAATACTAGGAACATTGAACAGCGAGTACACTTCTGTAATGGATTTGTTCTATAATAAGAACGAGTGCAACATCCAGACTATGTATTGCAAAAAAAGACATCTTTTTAAAACAGTAAGGCCTTATGGCATACTGTTTGCAAATCATCTTTCGTTAATGCCATTTCTTTGATGATAACAATATGATATACGTTGACATTATGATGACTCCCTAGTGGTGATAGAAAATTCGCAGATGCCTTCGGATCAATAATATCCTGAAAGTGCAGTATAGTATATATAGAATATGAGCACAAACAATAAGTTTGAAGATATATTTTCTGAAAGTAATTTGTTCGCAACGTTTGTCAATTTTGAAGATCGTCATGAAATGGTTTCGATTGAAACATGTAAACATCGAAACAAAAGAGCTCCAGTACACCTCTGAGGTTTAGATTAACAATCTATCGCTTAAACCACTCGGCCGACAGCTCTATATGCATGTAATGCTTTAAATCAGCAATCGACGTATTGTCGCAAAATATCACAAAAACAATAGACACATTCCAAATTATTCAATCGTTTCGGGATTGTAACGCTTTATATTTAGTTTTTAATGATTACCCATACACGAAAGTGTATGTTCAATCCCTGACTTACAGTATTCTTTAGTCCCTTTAAAATGCATCAAAACGCGTGTTGGTGTATTAGCTTCTGCGTTTTACTTCATGTCACATATTTTGGAAACAAGAGCAGAAAGTCATTATTCATTTGATCGCATTCGTAGAAAAGTATGGCGAACCCTTACGAAGCGTTAAGGTGATAGACGGGCACGTTTGCGCCTGTGTATAGATTTTCCCAATATGACTTCTGATGCATGCGCAAAGGTGCTGTCGCAAATGCGTGTTTCTCCTGGATTTTAAATATCACGTGATGTCATTTCAGACAGGCACGTGGGCACCTGGGTATGGAGCAAATATCACAATGAACAGGTTCTTGGGCCAAGGTGTTTTCGGCAACAAAACCTTACTGGTGTCCACGCTACTGGTATGAGCATTTACTTTTTCACTGAATGTTTATGTACATTTCAAAGTCGGTGACTAGAGTTTTAATTATGTTATTTGTAATGCTGTATACATGTTATATATGGAAATGAATTACATACATGTAATGCAATAAGATATTTAACTAGTTTAAAATTCAAATCGGTTATATGTGCCTTAAATGATTTATGTATTTGTTACTATTTAACCATGCCCTATGGATAATACGGTAGTTTTCATTACAAAATCAGGCCGCATCAATTTTAAAAGTGTCGTCAGTGTTAAAGGAAAATAATTATTATAGACGAATCCTTCACAATGCTCTTTGATGGAAACGTAATAATTATAACATTACGTCATACATTCGTTTTGTGAAAGGGTCAATACTGTTTTGTAATGTTCTTGTTATGATTATTGTTTTGTTGTACAAAATGTGTATAAAAACATAAGGTTATTATATGCGAATTAATTCCATATTAAGAATGATTGTGATTATCATCTTCTTATTGAAAATAATAAAATGAGAATTGTCAATGATCTTAAACTGACATACACACAATATTTATAATTTTTAACATAAAACGTTGTACATAAAACGTTGTACAAAAAGACGCCGTGGCGTAGTGGATATGATTGCAGGGAGGTCATGAATTCGATCTCCATTGTGGTGTGTTCTCAAGTACCGGTAATACTCAGCAAACAAACTCGAGAAAGAAAGAGTCTCTATGAGCCGTAGGCTTTTGATGCAATCGAGCTAAAATAGATGGATTTTTATTTGAAAACGAACAGTTATGGACGCTACACTGAAAATGTGCGCATGTTCAATAAACAAAAGTGAGGAAGTCACTGCTCCCTACAGAGGCATGCTTTCTTTATTGGCTGTTTTTTGTCATTAACGCACATTTATGTGTGTATCCAAAATAATATTCAAGCAAGACGTTACGATCTAAAATCATTCTATTTGTTTTACCGGCACATACTTCTCACATGACTTTATTCAGCATGACGTTTACCGTGATTTTTTCACAAAGGGTGTACTTAATTGTAAACACGAGCCCCCCTTCGCCATGACGCGAAAATGGTTTATTCAGCGCAACATGTGCCATGGTATTTACAAAATGTTTAATATAATAATCATCAACAGGAACCCCCGTACGCAATGCTGCGGACGGACCTGCTGAAAGGCAAGTCCCTGGAGGGGAACGCGCGCTACGAAGGCTTCTGTATCGACCTGCTCAGCGAGATGGCGCGAATTGTAGGCTTCGAATACAAGATCGTGCCCGTGCCCGATGCACGCTACGGGGTGCTGCAGGACGGGAAGTGGGACGGCATCGTTAGAGAGCTTATTGATAGGGTATGGGGTGCTTCCGCTTTTAGCGTGACCCGACGTTTAAAACAATGTTGCTTTTGTCATGGTTTACATATACGTTTACTGTGGATTCATTTCCATTAGTTGGATTCGTACAGTCAAGTATTTGTGGATATGACACACCTTTGGAAATGATTGGGACATTATCAACAAGAACAATTGTCGTTACGTGACGCGACCTGTTTATGATCTACTTAATACACGTATACAAGGCATCACAGACACTGTAGTCGATGCATCCGTTCTCAGTGTGACACTTGTTTTGTTTTATGATGCGTTTCAATGTAATGTAAGCCATACACTAATTATATTATAAACACCATTCGTATGAATCGGGACATAGCTGTTACCTTGGTTTAATGTTTTATAACGAGTGATGTATTGTGCTTCGAGGTTTTCGATGTGATAAATGATACGAACACGTATGCATTACATCAATGAACGTGTAGATGACACTCACTTGTTTGCGAGCGATATTGTACCAATATATACAATTTATTGTAATAATTAAATGATAACTAACATTTGATTGTTTTTATTTTCAGAAAGTTGATATGGCAGTAGCCGCATTGACCATTAGTTACGAAAGGGAACAATTCGTTGACTTTACAAAACCATTCCTTAATCTGGGTATCAGTATTCTATTTAAAATGCCTTTACGTGAAAAGCCGGGACTTTTTAGCTTCATGAACCCTCTCGCGCTAGAGATTTGGGTCTATATTTTCGCGGCATACTTTGTCGTCAGCTTGACAATCTTTATCATCGCGAGATTCAGTCCATACGAGTGGTACAATCCGCACCCGTGTAATCCGGAAACGGATACAGTAGAGAACATATTCACACTCTCGAACAGTTTCTGGTTCTGTGTTGGAACCCTGATGCAACAGGGTTCGGACATCAACCCGCGCGCGGTCTCCACGCGGATCGTCGGCAGCACGTGGTGGCTGTTTACACTCATCATCATATCGTCGTACACGGCGAATCTGGCGGCGTTCCTCACAGTGGAACGCATGGTTTCGCCGATCGAGAGCGCCGAGGACCTCGCCGACCAGACAGACATATCATACGGGACGCTAGCGGGCGGATCTACCATGTCTTTTTTCAGAGTAAGTTTATGATCGGTGTAGCTGTATTTATTTCGTTTAAGTATGTGTACGTATCGTGATGAGTCTATGCAATGGAGTCTGAGGTTTTGCATATTAAACTTTGAGCTCTAGAGGTCACTATGTTTCCCAATCTAGATGAAAATTTGTCATAAAGTTTATGTATCTAGGCCATGTTTGAATCTGCTCCAAAACTAGGTCACCAGGTCAAATCGTCGAGAAACCTCGTTATAACTATAGAAGTCATATTTACTGCTCAATATTGATGGAATCGCAGGTCCGACCCCCGCCCATCCCTTACATGTACCCACCAATTCATCGTTCACATTAGGTGTTAATCCGAGGTTGCCGTGGTGTAGTGGATATGGTGTCCGCCTAGCAATCGGGAGATCACGGGTTCGAACCCCACTGGGAGCGTTTCTTCGATCTCCCCCAAAGACACCAAATACTGGTTCTAGTCTACGGAAACGGACTCGAGAGCGTTTATATAAGCTACGGCTTTCGATGCAATCGAGCTAAAAATAAATAGGTCTAAACTAAACCGAGGTGCAGTGTACCAAGTCTTTCATTCATGGGGATACTAAAAAGACACCGGTTCGTCTATCGTATGTTTTTATCAATATATTATAGCACAAGATGCAAACTGAAAATATATCATGCCGATGTAATCTTATATTGTGTAGGTCAGTAATTCATCAATATTTAACGTGAAAACATCTTTATATCCTGTGTTTTTGTCTTTTTTCATTGTGTTGTCTCACTTTGCTTTATGAACACAACAATGTTCATTATAATATATTTTTAAAAAATAGCACACCGTTGCACCCGTTCTGTGTTATTGAGCCAATTCGTCAGAACTAATGAAAAACTATAATTAAATTTAATTTTATATACCACATCCTTTCAGAGTGAACAAGAGCCTACTACGTACTCATTTATGTATGTGGCAGTTCCGGCGAGTTGTAAATTCATATTTAGTTAATAAGTAAATAATGCCAATCAATTTAGTCTTCATTACGAGTCCCATAATACAAACTGCATCGCAGGACTCTAACATCGAGACATATCAGCGGATGTGGAACTTCATGGAGAGCAAGGACCCCAGCCCGTTTGTGAAGAGCTACCAGGAGGGGATCGAGCGCGTGGCCGCCGGCGACTACGCCTTTCTAATGGAGTCCACCTCCATCGAGTACATCACCCAGCGCAACTGCAATCTAATGCAGGTGGGCGGTCTCCTGGACTCCAAGGGGTACGGCATCGCTACTCCTAAGGGTAAGTCGTGACGTCATTATACAAGGTTAACGACAATGTTCTCATAGACTAAGTCCTGATGTCACTAAACACGGTTTACGTCAATGCTCTGCTAAGAGGTGACACATTTCGAAAATATACCAAGTTAATTTCATCATTATTTAAGATACGACTTTACTACGCCAATTGGTAAGAAGTGACGTCATAAATCAATGTTTACAACAATGGTTCGCCTATGGGTAAGCCATGAAGTAATTATAACGGTTTACAACATATCTTTGGGTTGAGTTGTGAAATCATAATTCAACTGAAACGACAATACTACGCCCATGGGTAAGTTATTGCGCCTATATACAAGCAATGATGTTAGAGTTAATTTGAATTCAGTATACAACGGGTGCGTATTTGTAACGCCCGGGGGTAAGCTGTGACATAACTTTACCATAAATACGGCTTTCCAGGAGAGAAGTTGTTACACCATAATAAAAGTGGTATGGCCTGGCAACTCTTACTAGTAAGTGTTTTCACTGACGCTCGCTTTGATCATATAAAAATATTAAGAAATTACAATTTCCATGTGCTGGTTGTAGCATCGCTTCCGTATCAGAAGTGGCGAAAGTATCCCGATATCAAAAAAGTCATGAACTTTCACTTAGAACATAGGCCGTATATGATGGTTGATAAAGCATACATTTTTAAAATGAAAATATCCAAGCTTTTATCAGTTTTGTTGAAATAGTTACTGATCTTAAAACATATTTTCGATTTTTTGTCAACTAAGAACATTTTTGATTTCTTATGATTACTAATTTATAGTTCTATAATGCGTATTTTATTCACTATTTAATGTTCCAAAATATGAAAATACAACCGTGTTAAATTATACATTTTGTATTGACAGATTCGCCGCTGAAGGAGAAGCTCTCAATGGCAATACTTAGCCTCCAGGAAGATGGCAAAATACAGGTTAGATTACCGCAAATAGTCGGCAATAACTTGGTAATATTGTAGAAAGTAGTTTGTAAGGATGGTAAAATACAGTTAGATATAAGTTACTGTCAGGAATAACTCGGTACTATTCTATAAGTAGTTCGTGAGGATGGTAACATATAGTTATATAGGAGTAAATAGTCAGGAATAACTCGGTTATATTCTAGAAAGTGATTTACAAGGATGGTAACATACAGTTAGATAGCAGTAATTTGTCGGAAAACCCGCTATTCTTGTACTAGGTAAGGTAACATTCTATCCAATTAAGGGTCCCATTAAGAAATGGCCATTTTCTTTTTTGGCATTTTTCTGCCATTTCTGTATTCAGATTGTGCAAGCTTTTTATCGATTTAAAGAAATTTAAGAATATGTCTTTTTGCAAAAAAAATGGAATGAAATAAAAGATAAAGTAATGCAACTTCTAAGAAAATCTCATTCGCTCTAATGCAAGCCATCTCGGATATCAGGTTTCGGCAGGAGATTTCGACAAAAGCACAGTATTTCAATAAACGCACCCAAACGTTGATCTTATAACAGATCTTTCAATGAAATGCATAAACATGATGCAGGCACATATAGGATACAAGAACAAATAATACAATGAATGGATACGATCGCAACACTGCTTTTAAACCAGAAGAGAAAAGGAACTGTTTAGAAATAGGGACTTCTTGTGATCTTGGATTAACCAAAATGATTTAGTGGAATGTAAACTTAAAGGAAACAAAACAAATCCTGATCATAGACAAAACGCATCCACAATATAATTAATCTATGTGTACCACACATACAAACTTTGGAATCGATTTGACAAGAAGTATTACCCCTGTTGTCTGTTCTTGGACTCCGTAGGCATATGCTTCAGGAAATACTCACACAATGTATGGGTGCGATTGCTTTATGGCTTTTAACCAGAAGAGAAAAGGAAACCTTTAGAAACATGCACTATTAACGATTACTTTCCAGTAGATAATAAACAGAGAGTACCTTGGTAGATCTTTAGAAAGAATTTCGTTAGGATGACAATACACAGGTTGGATACCAGAAAATACTCTTGAATAAGCAGGAGTACATCAAAACTTAGTTCCCGAAGACGAACAGATATTGATAAGTTAACATGTATACTCTGGAATACCGCGATAGTGCACTAAAAAGTAATTCGTAAGGATTGCTAGACACAGTTCAGATAGAAGTAACTAATCGAGATGCCGCAGGAAAATATTTCGTAAAGATGACAAGATACAGGATAGATACCAGTAAATAGAGGGAAATACCGCAGTAGTATATCAGTACGTGTATCCAATCCGTTTTCTTCGTTTATGACTTATAAAAGACAGTTATCGTATTAATTTACGTAGCAAAATATCATAACAATGTAATGTATAGATAACATGTGCTTTTGTAGAAATCATTATGACCGACTTTGCTTCTTAACATGGGGAACCACATTAGGAAGCATGATTCTAAAGTCAGAAACCTTATTTTGGTTTTAATTGTGGAGTCAAGAAAAACATTAATCCGAAGAGAACAAAAACTAGAAACCTCTTTCAATTCGCTTTCTGTTACAAAACCCTTTTGTGAATTTTAAGATACTGTTTTCTGACCTGTAGATGCTTTACAACAAGTGGTGGAAGAGTTCCGGCGCATGCGTACGCGACGAAAAGAAGGATTCTAAGGCGAACGCCCTGGGGGTTCAAAACGTCGGCGGCATCTTCGTATTTCTCATTGGCGGCCTGGCGCTCGCCGTCATCGTCGCATTCATCGAGTTTGTATGGAACTCCAAGACCAACGCCCGGGAGGACAGGGTACGTTCGGTTAAAGGCCATGTGTACATCAAATTTATGCTAAAATGGCATCAGTTATACACAAACAAAAATGTTTTTATTCGCTATTAAACTATCTCGTTGGCGCGAATAGAATGCATACCTCAATTAACCCCAGAGGCATCTTAAGGATATATAATTATCTTTTTTGTATTGATCGTACGTTTGTCGGTAGAACACAAATATTAAAAGTGTTGTGTTGTCCGTTGCTTAAACACATGTCTGAGTAACTAAGATTTGTCAAATACTATTTCGATGTAGTTAATATAACGATTTATGGTCTGAAGTCAATTTAAATACCACTGTCTTTCCAAATGTCGGAATAGAAACATAATACACATACGGCCATTCGATAGAATTGATATGCTAGTAACTCAAAGTCCAATCCATTATGTTGTTATATGGCATTATGACATAGAGCATTTTGATATACACTAAGATCCTGTAAACTGTTAATGTGCTGTGCTATGTATAGTTTGTGCCGACATAGGGGTGCATATATTATTCGCAACATTCGAATGTGGGTTGAGATTGATTTATTAGGGGCTTCGATAGATCTGTTCCTCCAGATTGTGCCTACGCTATGTTATTATGTTGCTGTTAATGCCCGAGGGTAAAATAACCCTTGGGTTTCTGAGTAAGGCCCTTCGGTAAAAGTCGAAGGTCGCAATTAAAGGTCAAAGATTATGAATATTTGCTTCCGCTCTGGCAAACATAATTATGCCCTGGAATATGTCACACATCATGTGGCAAGCCTTGTTTGCCTTGTTTGGTTGTTATGTATCTACGTTTTACATTAAATATGTTTGGTATTTGATAATAAGAGCTAAAATAATACCAAATATAATTATTTCCCTTGTAGCAATCGCTGTGTTCTGAGATGGCGGAAGAGCTGCGATTCGCCGTCAAGTGTCACGGCCCCTCAAAACGGCCTAAAATTCGACAACGCATTTGCTCCAAATGCAAAACAGTCAAGCATAAAAAAGACTGTCCATTGTCAAATATGCGCCCCGAATCATCAACAGCCAACGGCGGTGTCCACATGAAAGACAACAAGCCGCCACGTGACTATGTGCAACGCACATCCGGGGACTTTGAGTTGGATTATTTGCATGACAAATGCGATTTTGGTGCGGGCGGGTACCTGCATGTCGAATACAGCGACACGGAAAGCTAAATGTGATACATTGCATAGTTTATATCGCGTTTATTGCTTCATCAACATATGATTTGATCAGTCCATCAGTTCATGTAACGTCCAATTTAAATGTATTCCATTCTTTATGTTCAACTAGATTCGTTGATGCTCCTCTGTTTCTTACCGCAACACTGAAAAGTCAATTTTATCATATATGTGAAATCCATTTATAAATCAAGTAATTGAACTATGTTTTATTACTTACGATCACTATTTATGTTATTCCACTTTTAAATTTATTGATTTACATATGTGTGTGTTGTTTCGTTTTGTACCTTATTTATTTTTCAAAAATGTGTACATTTTGCATGAGTGTATTATTTCATGTACATGTATATACAAACTTATTCAAAATTCAAGACATTAATTTAGTATATTTTTTTAGTTTCAAAACCTATATATGTCTTCATTCAACATTACAATACCGATGTATATATGTATATAACTTAACTATTCGTGATTATTTTAATTCGGTATACGTAATATGTGTTTATATGTTCTACTCTTATTCGTTGACAGCTAGTTTGTGTCTTTCCACCTTATTTAACAATAATTTTTCTAGGCCGCGCTCTGTGAAAAAGAGGTTTAATGCATGTGCGTAAAGCGTCGTCCCATATAAGCCTGTGTAGTATACAGGGATGAAACTTTACGTTATTATGATAATGTTCGTTTACAGAAAGTCTATTCGTAGAAACAATCCAGTTTATATGCGGAAAGTGTAGTCCCTGATTTGTCCGCACAGACTAATCCTGGACGACACTTTACGCACATGCATTTAACCCCTTTTCGCACAGCGAGGCTAGTTTGAGGTGATATTAGACACATCTAACAGTATATAGGTGTCTATCGCAACCGTTGTTTATTTTTGGTGTTTTCACTTCTGATCATATACACTTATATTAGTTAATGCAGCATCAACATACTAAAAACAATAGCCCTGAAAGAGAAAAAGAATGCATTTGAATATCAACCGTACTTTCGTTTTGACGTATTTTGTGGTTAGTTTAAAATCTGGGACACACCGCGAAAACAAATGACAATTATGCAATTATGAATACAATTACCTTCGTGTCTTTGTCAACCACATCTTCGGTCATACTTCTTCAATGATATATGTAATAAATGATGTGTCAGTAAAGTGACTTTATGAGAAAGACTCAAATTGTATCGCTTTCGTAAATACGCGGCAGTTCCGCTCGGCTAGTTAAGCTTACAGGACTGGGTTAGTCACGTAAATATTGAATATAATAAATAGTTTTATAAACAACTGGTAGCAAAATGAGTTGCAGATAATTGGTCAGTTACCACATTTAAACTACCTCTTTTGACCTGTTAATTCTTTTCAGCTCAATGCAACAGTGAAAAATGCGTCTAATATCACTTTAAATGATAGTATATGATATGCTATGAGTATCAGTAATTGAATAAGAACTGGTACTATTGAATTTAATAATCATGATTAAACGTTCTGTCTTATTATTGATAATAATTATAAAACAAATATCTTTCACAGTGTTGTTCTCGATAAACTCATATCATTTACAATTAGGTAGACCACATTACGAGAGGTGTATTCTAGACTGTCGTTTAGCCACGTAAAACTTGTATGAAATAAGTATATACCAAGAAGAGCAACCTCCTTCATTGAATTGATTTATTCCACGCAGAGATAAGCGTGTTCTTCTGATAATGTTAACTTATTAGCAATTTCTGTTGTCTGATCTCATCAATATGACTGTCCTGGAAATGTTTAATGCGTTTATTGTTTATATGTTCTTGTTATTAGTTTTTCAGTACACTCACTACCGTTTTAATGTTGTAAACGTCTTTTACTTCTGTCTGAAAAGAACTTTGTTTACTGATTATTAAATAAATTTCAGAAATACCTGTGATGCATAACTTTATAATACAATCGTTACTACTTCATCCATTTAACAATGTTAAAGACGTCATAAGGCATCAATCCTTTATACCCGTATCTGCTAAGGAAAATGGATACACTGCAAAGGTTTCAGAAAAGCATCCATGACAATGTCAAAGTTTGTTTGGCTTTGCTGCATGTGATATGCATATTTTGGAACGGTATATTAATTTGATTTTATATTATATGTTTGCTCCAAACACACAATACATGCGATTCAAACTGAAACAGTGTATTTGCATTCACATCATGACACTACCTATTGGTCCTTAGCCGTTTGTACCACGCTAAAAAAAACGACTGGTAAGACCCATTCGTTAAATCCAACAAGTAATCAGCTTTATCTAGTCATATTTAATTCCCAACTTAAAACGCTTTGGTGTGATGATGATAATAATACACGTCCGGCATGCATTATGTATGTAACACTTTCGTGTCTGTTTCTTATCCCCGATGCTGATGTGTATGAAACGTGCATACATTCTTAAGTACATTGTGACGATGTACAGGCAACATGGGGCGTTTTTCCCTCATCAAGGCCAAGGTCGTACTTTAATGCCAACGATTTAAGCCTAAAGTTGTCATGTCCACTCCATATCTCCTATACCTGTTGAAGGATTTTGAAGGATATGCCCCGGGCATTAGTCAGTCATGCCAACTGAGGATTTCAAGGTCAACGATTAAACCTTTATTGTCTGACCCTTTCACTATCCCCTAAACTCTTACAAGGATTTTCATTACTCTGGCCCCAAATATTAAGGGCATTGTAAAAACTTGCAGAAGGCCGTAGTCAATACTTAATAATGCCAGATCAAAGTCAAGAACGTAATGCAAAATCAAAGGTTTGAGCCCCCGTTGTTGTGCCCGCTCTATACCTCCTATTTATACATGGGTCGGTAACGAGGACACAATGTAAAGGTCGTCATGTAATGTCTTTATTTTCGTGTCCGCTCCATATATCCCATTCCAATTTAAATATGTTCATTAAACTTGAACATATTTAGGTCATTGAGACGATGTGCAGACGGCATAGTCCGTTACACCAATTCACAGTCAAGTCATACGTTCAGGTAAAAAATTAGAACCTGCATTGCCCTGTCCGCGCAATGTATACTTTTACTTTGAAAAGTGTTCATAGAACTTGGTTTCAATGTCTATGTCATTGAGCAAATGTTCTTAAGGCATGATTTAGTCACACTGACGCATGACCAAGGTCACAATTTACAGTCAATCGTTAAGTCTTTAATTTTTCGTATAGTATTCATATCTCTACGGTAGCACATATGTGACAAGTTCATCTAAGGTCGATACCACGACTTTATAACTTGTTCTCAGGTGAAAGTCGTGGGAATGATAAATAACTCGTAAGAACAACTTAGTTAGCCGTTGATACCAAAAGATCACTAACCCGTGAGAACGAGATATGTTATTAGTGAAAGGGATTTAATAACTCGTGGGAACGAAATAAGTACGTCGCGGTAATCACCTAACAAGCCAATCAAAACACACGTATTGTATTGCATGTTTTAAAATGGCTGATACAAGAGAGGTTTTTGCAGTTTCTTTTAATATAAATCGGACAGATTCACGACGTTAAATGCTTTTGGAACTAAGGTCTGATATGTTTATTATGTCGTTTTCACGAGTTAGTTTTGGTGGATTCCAATAGTTATTTTGTCATCAACACGAGTAACTAAGTATATACCCATAGAAAGGTTGTGATAATCATACTGTTCTCATCGCATAAGGCATCTGTACATATATGTTACATTTTGTATATGAGTACTTTGTAATGTATATTAATTGGCATACTTTGGTCGTTGCTGTTGTTGTTAACATGTACGATATTTTGTTTGTTAATCGCAATCACGATTTATTTGTATTTCAAGCTGTAGACAACATTAATTATTAAAACAATCATTATATGCAATAAATATATAAATTAAATTACAGGCGAATTGTGTTGGTTATTCATTAAAATATATCAATTATATAACGTTGAATCACTATTGTTGCGAAGTTAGAAATATCAGGGCATAACCGGTCTATAACCCATTTCAAAACACATTACATACAGTTCTCTTGTTTGTTTCTCAAGTTTATCCAACCTAAAGCATCTTGCCCGAAAAGAGCGTCTCTTTATTAATACATAGCTGTATGAAGGGTGTTAATTGTTACAATATTATCGTTATACAGTCTCAATGTGGCAGTTTCCGCAAACTAGGCAACATAGCAATGATCATAAACGCTTCTGACAGCAGTAAACAAAGAGTCAAACTACATGTATATTAGTATCGATTTCTAGAGGTTATACCAACTTCCCAGATCGGCCCTACATGTGTGCGTTGCGTCAAGCAACACCAGAAAGCAATAATGCGGATATTTCAGATAATTATTGCAAGCAGTATCCACATAGTAAAATTATGGAACCGCCGAATGATGAACATGTATTATATAAACTATAGAAAAACTTCAATTCACTATGATTCTACTCATTTGTTTTCAATAATGAAGAATTCGTAAAATTGAAATTTGTATAAACAACATATGATCATCACACACCCAACTTGTTATACATGCATTCATTACAATATCGCCATTTAGGACAACCAATCAGTTTTCTGTCGATTTCAATATATAAAATCGTAATATACAGGACACGAATCCATCGTTCTATAAGAATACGGCTTCATAAACTGGTTAACATGCGAACACATTTTATAAGAGTTTATCAAACATAACAATACCGCTAAATGCATAAACGTATATCATAATTGTACCAGTCACAGGCTGGATTTTAACATAACATATTTCATTTGAAGTATAAATGAAAGCGGTTTGTTGTTGGGACGTACACAATTAGTGTTACAAAATGTAAAATGAGACTGCATTCATCGCGTTAGCCCCTATCAGTCACTGGGGTGAGAACTGTGAAGCCAATTAGACAATGATGACACAACTGGAGTGCGCACACGACGGGTTCGGAAGGATTTGAACCATATGAAATAACCTATTCAAAGAAAAGCCTAATACAGTGCAGAAGTCGTCTGTTTTTAACATAGTATTAAATAATATTGTGTATACAATTAAAATAATATTATTGGAACAACTTTTATAAACATGTGAAAAGAAGGAACTGCGTCGATTCAAATAACAATATGTGAATCCTTAGTATCAACACAGACATCATATGCGTATCTTATATGATTAATAATTATGTTATTTTCGTAATTTGGAAATATCTTAAGTGAATATTGATTCAATTATTGAATTCAAGTTTTAATTAATTTACCTAAGTAGTTTGCATATCATTGATGCTTGTCTGAACGTATGCAATCAACGTATGTTGCCATTGTATGAATTCTGGGTTTACTAGTTCAATACGAAAACACAACTACCCTTGAAATGTTCACAAAATAGTTCAGGCTTACACGCAATTAACACCTCATTAGAAGAAACAAAATACACATACGTGTACACAAATCCTTATCGTCGTGCAGTTTATTGCCGTAAATGGTTCCTGGACTTTCTGTACATTGTAGAATGAGCTCATAATATGTGTTTATGTCATTGAACATAACGGTTAATTAAGGTCCTCAGCCGGGAGGAAATACATCCCCTGTCTGTAATTTGTTAAACAACATGTTCACTTTATTTTGTGTAGGAAGAATACAATTCTTTTCACATGAAACAATGGCGTGAGCATATGTGTTAATAACTGGTCATTAATTTACTATTAAGCAAACATGGATGTGTGCCAAAAAAAAGTGACTAAATTGACTTAACAAACAAAATACAAAAGCATTGATTTCCTTTTGTTTGTTTCTTTCCAGATTAATCAACGAGATTTGCGTGCAACTTCATTCAGCTATAGAGTGTTTATTTTAAATACAGATTATCAATAGCGTTTAAGTACATTAACGTTTTTATGGTCTGAAAAGGGTATCACAGAATTATAAACTTTCGCTCAAAGATGAATGACTTCACTACAAGTATAATGCGATGCTTGTTCAACATATTGTTACATACGAAGCAAAGCAAACATCAAACATAGATCTCGAGAAAAATTTTGAACGGATCTGTAAATAAAATGAATTTATTTTTAATTGAAGACTTTGTTCGGAGTATTTTTTAGTATTTTTGAGTATGGTTTTTGTCTATCCGCCGTAGATATTTGTATAAGTTTAACAGGTTTAATACGAATAACACGTGCACATGATGTGCAAAATCAATAGCATTCTTTATATATTGTGCATGTATATATTAAAACTGACGGAAGCAATCATACAATTCTACAATACGCTTACAGATTACATAAGCGTATATATTTTATGTCCAAATACGAATATTGCATTCGCATGTTTCTGAAAGGCTGAATTCGTATAAAACGTAGGTTGATACGCGGATACAACATAACTTATGGCTGTTCCAGATTCACCAATGTAACCATCTTTATAATACGATTGGTTAAAAACTTCACCTCGATACGATTGTAGCCATCCATTGCCGTTATTTATTTATATTTCATTAATTGGTTATTTTTTAACATTATATGGTTAAATGTTGTTTTTGTGAAATTAAAATCCAATTAGAACACACGAATAGGTAGAAACGTAAGTTGGTAACAGAAAGCATTATTGAAAAATGTGATTGATCGTAGATTGTTAGTATGCTATTATGTCAACAAATTGTCTCAGATATCCAAATTTTTCAATTACTAAAATAATTATTTTGAAAATTATACATGTACAAACACTACAAACAGTATTTCAAACACAATATTTAAAAAAAATAACTGCAATTACATCATGTATAAGAATATCGTATTCATTTGGTATCCAAACAACTACATGCTACGATAAGACAAGTACGAATCAATGAGCAATGACCTGTGCAAGACACAACTTATTCTGCAATGCTAGATTGCATTGATTTCCGAAAATAATTTCGTAAGCCTTCCAGATGACGGCAGAGAATTTGCCTGGCTCTCTGTACGTCATATTGTGATGCAGTAAACTATGTTGCACAATAATATAGCGGTATTGACATATTTGTTGCGTTTTGAAAGACATAATGGAACTAGTGCACATATTAATATAGATATATGTTCGATATTGGCGTGAAATTGTTTTTTTGTTTTGAAAGTCAAAGCTTCGTTAGAATGCTATTTTTGTCTTTATGAAACAGGCTCCAGCCTTAAAGCCGTATACTTGTTTAATTTACTTAAGTCTTAGGTAGCAAACACCAATTTAAAAATTCTGAAAACAACAATCTATTCATTTTGGACAAAATCACTTAATTATGACAACCATCTTTAGGCGTTATGTGTCGAAATAAAACGTGGTATAAACGTATCAATTTCAACCTTGCTATGATAAACCTGTCGTTCTTAGTATAATTACGTCATTGTAATTCATTTGAGGTTTGTCGTGCCATTTTATTTTATTTCATTTCAAAATAAAGATTAAAGTATGGGAATGCAATGGGCTTAATACAGGGTGCAGGATCAACGGAGTTCACATGGGATATACACACGGACTGGACAGAATGTAAACACTTTATTTTTGAAAATTTCTTCGGTTATTGAAATACATTTTCAAACATTTTAGTGCATAAAAGACAGTTTTTCTTGCAGTTTGTGTCGATATCTTTAGAATAAATCCTTGAAAACGTCTGAAATCGGTGACACAATTTCACGTTGCGTGCAGCATACAAGTGTAAATTAATGCTGTACACATCGAAATTTTGCCCAAGAACACAGGCTTATTAAATAAAGTAATTCTGATTTAGTTCACATTGCCATAATCAGCGTACACAACTGTCTTTTATGCACTAGTTGACTTTCTCAAGAAAATTAGATTTTTAAAAGTTATTTGGAAAAAAAGCACCAATACCGACCTGTTTACAACCCTTAACGTTTAATTGTGAGCCCCACAAAGTTAGGGTTTCACGTTAAAACGTTTAAACGGTCGCGTTTCGTGTTTTGCTAATAAACGTTTACAAGAACTGTAAACGTTTATACGACAGTCAATATATATATAAATATNGGGCACTCCCGAATTCGGCCGTATTTTTTTATGATTGGTTAGCGGATGGCACGGACAGGAATGAAAACTAACGGAAAATCTTCGCTTCTTTCCGAAAATCTTACAACTTGGCACCGAAACAGTGCATATTCCGCCATCATGAAATATTTTTAGTGATTGATTAGCAAAGTCAAGCGCCGCGGTAGCATATTGAAAAGTAATATTTTAACCAAATTATATATTGATTACGTTTTTGCTAGTATAATGTTTTTTTATTGTCTGCAGTTAAACGATATGCACAGTGTATTTCATGTTCAAAATACGTACATTTTGTTTGGAGTGTCGTTTTCGGATACAGTATATTTCGTCGATTTTATATTATTTTTGACGTTCTTGAAATTCTTTTTAAAGAATGACGAATACACATGTGTTGATAATGATGGTCTGGTTTATAATATGTTATGGTTTTAATATGAAGTCATTGCGCGAATGGGAATTGCACGAAATATAACTTCCGGAAATAATTCCATTTTTCAGTTTGGAAATGAGATGGTACTGATGCTTTTTAAACCGGACAAAGGGATACCGTTAAAACGATAACGTTTCGTTTATTTCTTTTCGTTTAAACGTTTAGAAAAATCTGTAAACGTGATACCCTTACCACAAAGTCACGTGATCATGCACCCTGAATATACGAGACGAGTTTCTAATACGGACAAGTTTATTTGCACGAAAGTCTCAAACAATCTCATAGCCTTAAGACTTTGGTTTTCTAAGCATCGCTAAATAAAAAGACTATAAACACTCACGGATTAAAACCATATATCTATAATAAGATGTGATCTCATATCGATAGTATCAATATTCATTATGTTTCGTACTGGTTTTGTGAAGTATTTTGCTTAAACTTTATTCATTGCCGTTTAAATATACGTTAATTATATGCATATATAGGCTAGTATATATGTATTGTTAACAAATATAAATTTCTGGATATTTTCATTTTTCAAATATTAATGGTGAACGTCAATATATGAATAGAAATGAACAATTACATTTGATGTTATGAATAATGATAGCATCGTCCTACTGTTGGAAAGAATTACAAGCAATTTAACCGCTTGAGTTTATATTGGTCAAAAGGATGCAATCACATAAAACTACAATATTCAGGATTTTCATACATTCCGGACCCATCAACATTATACTCCATTTACTACTTGTTTTAGATAAAGTCAGACAAACATGAAAACTACAGGGCACGAAGTAATACCAAGTATCAGGGACACAAAGCAATGTAAAATATAAGATGCAGTCAGAAAAGAATACATACTACAGGAGGCGAAGCAATCATCATATTACCGTATACGCCTTTGATATAGTCGCTCGTGGTTTATTCGACATGAAGATATGATCAATTACATATACATATCACATAAATACACTAAATTCTTACTAGCCACGCGACCTTAAGAAATACAAAATATCAGAAACACATTACGTCCTTAATGCTTTAATGGGGCATTTATACGATAAGAGTCAAATAATATAATACAAGACTGCATTCATCGTGTTTTTCTTTGCGTGTTCTTTGGAATGGGAAGTGAATAGCGTCTAAGATAATGGAGACACTGTGTGATTGCACGAAGGGTGATTACATATAGGTTAGAGGCAACGTTAGATGGAGTACATTTAACCTCTGCAAACCTATATGAAAATACATTTCTGAGTGCAATCTACATATGAGACTATGAATACCGATAAATACAAGTATCAGTGTAACACACACAAAAAGAGACTTATACACTACGTTCCCATGAGTAGTTAAGTATGGATAACGTTTAATCAAGCCATCCATTCCCAGGAAGATATCATCAGCGCAAGAACATACAAAAATAACAGCACTGAAAGCAAAGCAAAATAACACTATTTTCATTTGGTCTATCGTTACAAATGTAATGCACCAACAGTAATTGCAATCAATTACAGTATACAATTTGTATAACATTCAGCATTAATCTATGTTAGTGTATTTCACGTTCATGTGTTATGTATAAAAATATAATAAAAAATAATGTTACCTTTTATTTCCAGCTGCTTTAACTTCATACTTGGTGAAGTAGAGAGTCTCGTTTTGCAGATGCAATATGACAGTCTCATGGAGTCAGCTAACCGTACACATTACACATTGTAACTAAAATAAAATAATAAAATACCGCGGAATTTGCAGTATGTCAACAATCCCACTATTCTGGTGATAGATGGATGCATAACCGGCATATTTATGATGCGTTCAAAATCTCACGAAGTACCAATTTAAATTATTATAATGAAACTGCAATTCGTACATTTTATGGTTTCGTTATGTGTACCTACGGATTAGATGGACTTTTTTTTTAAAGATCCGGATTACATTTTTTGCTTAGACTGGTGTCCGTCTCTTCCAGCTTTTGAAAATGTGCATTAAAAGGTGAACCTAATATTATTGTATTTGTAGTGTTTTTGGCAATGAAGAGCCTCCTTGTATTGTTAACGCCTTCAAATGCGCAATCTATCGGGTCAGTCATGAACTCATCTTGCTACGTGACGCGACTCTTGCATATGACGTCCAACGTCTACCGGTCTTCAACCAGTGTGAAGGCTCGCAAAAAGGTTTTAAATGCGTCATTCTGTACATTATAAACGAATTATTGCTTTCGGTATTAACTCACTCTATATAAACAGATCGAATTAACTTATAATTGTTTAAATACATGTGATTGCATGTGTCAATACAATATATGAAAGTGTTAAATGGGTTTCGAATGACAGTACGATTTCAAATGCTGTTGCGGTAAACAGAAGATTCAAAGTATTTGCAGCATATAGACACTTTTATTTTAAGACGAATATAAATTATAGGTTAATTGAAAATGGATATTTTTTTCGTAAATTGTTTAATATAATACGTCGAAAAATACACTCATATAATGGTTTCAATCGTGTGTTGATTTTTTCATTTACGGCAAACGTCATCATTTCTAGGCCATATTGTGAGTGGTCAATTAGTTTTTGTGATTCCCTACCTACTACTACAATAGCCTTAATTGCTGGTTCAGTAACAATTCGTCTCTGTAGGGACAATTGGTCGGCTTTTGTAATTAATCTTACTAAAGTTATTTATCCTGCTCAATTGATCGGCATTTCACAATCGGACACGAAGCGAAGAGGGTACGGGTCAGACGTTCGCTGTACAATACATCATGTTAAAACATTGTTTCAAGACAAATATATTGCACAAAAAAACTGACACTTCTGACAAGCTGGTATCATAAAC
The DNA here is from genome assembly GCA_007657795.1 of Dreissena rostriformis. Lineage (NCBI taxonomy): Eukaryota > Metazoa > Mollusca > Bivalvia > Myida > Dreissenidae > Dreissena > Dreissena rostriformis. The sequence goes on from VMBQ01000172.1 coordinate 513,558, forward strand.
AGAAACAAATGGATGATTAGCATCTTCAATTGATGGCGGCCAAACATTTTACGAACGTCACTAAAGCGCTTTTGTCAGTATAACTGCTCAATCAATGGCTTGACACGACAGATGTGCTTGCAATTTACAAGAATTTCTAGTTCATCTTTCATGTAACATTTACATACAAATATAAAAAAATGATTGGGTTTCTCTTCATCGATTTGCAAATACTCTCAACACTTAATTATTTTTTTTACGGAAAGATAAGCGTTCTTTTCATTGTGCGTATACAGTTCGTCCATAAAGATAAGAACGCCATGTAATAATAAGAAAGGTATTGAAATACAGGTACATGCTGATACATATATACTATTAAATTAGCTATACGATTGTATAAATGATTTAATCAGCTGT
>VMBQ01000172.1:514012-545903 GCA_007657795.1 Dreissena rostriformis
ATATATATATATATATATATATGTATATATATATATATATTTATATATACTGGTTTCTCAACATGTTTTATTTATATTCTTTATAAGCTCAGGCACGTTTTATCCGATTGTATATGTCTGGTTAGCGCAGTGGTTGATACATTCGCATCTCACCTAGACGACCTGGGTTCTATTCCCGTTTGGTGGTCACCATACCGGACAGGTGATATTTCCTTCGGGTACTCCTTCTTCCTCCCACAAAACAAGACAACAGCAAAATCGAACATTTGTCAATACAAACTAAATAGCTGGAAATTGCAGCTATAATTTAAAATTCGCCCCCTTTCATGATTCTAGTAAGTTAAATAAGTAGGAGTCCTGGGACACAGTCCGGATCCACATATAATGCATCCTCAGGCGCGGAATGAGCTCATAAACTTCGAAAAACACACACATCCGATTGTTTACTGTATTCTTAATTTGCATATATTTTCAAGCTTTCTGAAAACTAATGTAAAATATGAAAATCTGTTAGCTGTGTTCTAAGTATGTATATAAGCATATACTAGATATGCTCGTAATATATAAGCAGATAAATAACTACAATATATAGTGTATGCTGAAACATTTGATACAATATGAATTATAATAGCATAACACAGTATTACAAAACATGCAGAAAAATTTGAGACAATATGAATTATAATAGCATAACACAGTATTACAAAACATTTCGGTCTGTGAACAACTTTCCTGCAACATTGTCTGCACAATCGGCCCAGCAAACCCGGATATATTCACGAGCTCCGCGTGCTCGAACCTGCACATCCCGCACATCGAGACTCGCGTGGACGCCTACGCTGCTCCCTCCCCCGCCGGCTATTTCGTCAACCTTCATTCGGATCCTGAACTGTTCTCACACGCGGTCCTTGACGTCATTCGTGCCGTCGGCTGGTCAAAGATGCTAATCGTCTACAATAACCATATAGGTAATACATATGAGCCTCGCTCTGTGAAAAGTGGGTTTAATGCAAGTGCGTAAAGTGTCGTCCCAGATTAGCCTGTGCAGTCCGCACAGGCTAACCAGCAACGGCACTTTCCGCTGTTATTGTACTTTTTGTTTAAAGAATGACTTTTCTTGACGAAAATCAAGTTTAGGCGGAAAGCGTCGTTCCTGATAAGCCTGTGCGGAATGCAGAGGATAATCTGGGGCGACTCTTGACGTACATGCATTAAACCCCCTTTTCAAAGAGCATAGCTCATATATAATCTTATGTTGGAATGGTGTTCTGAGAACTTATTGCAGTCGTGTTTTAATTTTTAAGTCGTTTTGTGGCGCATAGTGCAGTGGGATTCTTCTTGACACAAGCAGCAAGACCGATACGCGGTCTCTTAGCATTTGACCAGTATTACTTAACAATTATTATATTTTTCCTTTTGCTGACAATTACTACAACGAATTACGAACTATTTCAAATGAGGTTATACGTGCCTTTTGCGAAAAAATTATGGGTGCCGATACTAGCCTAATACTGCTATTTACATACAATAGTTGTCCGGCTAAAATCATGATACGCTAATGGAACACTCTGGTAGCGAATTCGGTTTCTCATATTTGTGTGTCGAATATTATGTATATATTGGTGGCATACAATTGATAGGTATTGTATAAAGGTTATCATGTCATAAACCATCGATAGTTTTAACAAACGCGTGTATAAGCCTTTACCCGAAGACTTTGCCCTAAATGCTTATCGTTTAAATGTATGATACATGTAAACAGGTAAATACATATTGCTATTAATCACGTGTAATGATTTAATGCAATAAAGCTGCCTGGCGAAATGCGAGTCGTCTACTGCAAACACTATGCAAACATTTTTTTTCTGAAATATTTTGTTGGTAAAACACACATTACATACAAGAAAGGGCAAATATGTGATTCCAATGAAACGGTCGTACATGTAATTGCTCAATTTTAAGATTGGTTATTTAAAGTTTGTTTCGTTACTGTATTACACAAACGGGATGCTAAGAGCTCGATATCAATATTAAAAGAATGTCAATGTCTCAGTAGGATTTTTATTCAGACAAAGCATTTACATTGTGTTCAATAAAAAATACTTGTATTACGTATTGACCTATACTGACCAAATTGTCATCAACGATTCTTTTCTCCATCATACAATGTACGAATTTCCCCTGGAATTATAATACAATTACGGTAATAATTCATCATGTGCAACTAGCTTTATTATCAAAATATTTGACGATAAGAACGAATCGATTTACACGGCTACAAATATAATAAGCTTAATGCACTATTTGCTGCCACGAGACAACAGGTGACAACAAAAAGTGACAACAGGTTTTTGTGTTGTTGTTTTTTGTAAAAATGTTACGTATTGTTATAAACGATAGGCATTGCCCTTTAACTTAAACTGCTACCAAAGATTTCATAGGAATAAAATAATAATTTGTGTATTTGCCAATGATTCTTGTAACGAAGTAACCAAAAAGTATTAAAGCACAACAAATAACATTTACGGTCAACCTATGGGATTAAAGGACATTGTTTAACGTTTGAAAGATAAACAAGTTTTTGTCGCATGTACTACGTTTCAAGTGCATAATGTTTGAGTAAACAAAATGAAAATCATTTTTTTTTGCAAACAAACAATTAACAATCCCTGACGTGACAATTGTCACGTTATACATAAAAGTGCGCAAAGTCATTACAATTGAAAACCTGAAGTCGCAGTGTTTTGCCAACTAAAAACTGACTGCTCATTAAACGTTTTTGTATGCAATAATAAATGCGCATCTTATGGTGCTAGGGCTACCAGCGACGATACAAAAAAGTGAGACGTTAACCGAAACAATAATCAGATGAACTTGTTATACTTTGTCGGTCAGCATTACTCACAAGTTTCTTCTACAGGAAGTTCAGTTTCATTTTTGAAACGCACATATTGTCTCAGGAAACAAATGGTGTTCACTGGATTTAATGTTGCTTGTTATAAATTTAGCAATTCATGACTAAAGTCATTTCAATGGTTGGTTATAGAACGCCATCTGTAAAAACTCATCCAAATTATGGTAAACTGTATGTGGTATAACTGTTTTTCCCATGCTACGCATTGGTATAAAACAGTAAATTCTTCACATTTGATCCGATATTCAGAAATGAAATGCACATTTGTCTGCGTCTCATGTTCTACGAATTCCCCCGAGATGACCCTTACATTAATGTAACCATTCATCATGAACAACGAGCTACATGTATGTTATCAAATTATTTGACGATAAGAACGAAGCGCTTGCCAAACCAGCTTATATAATGATAATCTGTACATATCGATATTGTGCCATGAATGGAAGTGTTTTTATTTCAGACAAAAATATATATTGTTTAAACGGCTTGTGCAATAGCTGAACATTATTTGCCTTAAACTTTTATAGTTCGATAAAATGTGAACGTATCTCATGTAAACCGTAATATCAATTATATGTGTAAAGGTGATAGTATTATATTGTAACGAAATAAAAGAACCCAATACGGCAATTAATACATTGATATTCCATATTGGATACCAGGAAAACCAGCAAGCAGCAAGTATAAGTAGTGGAGGAACACCTTTGAACTCATTAAATAATCTATATAACTTAACGGCTATTGAACCATTACAAATAGCTTATGCAGATTTAGATTAGCTATTACAATTTATTTGTAACATTTTCAGAAAGCCAATGGTCCGTGTGGACACAATTGAGTACATGCAATATGATAACAACATTAATAAAAATATACATTTGTATCAATAATTATGACATGTACTTAAATGATGAGTAAGCGAAGTTGCTTTACATTTAACATACTTTTAAATAATTTTAATAGTACAAATAAAAGAACAAAACATATACCGACCCTCTTCCATAGCATGTTTAATTCACTACCATCCCCATGTTTGTGTACAATGATCCTCTCTAGCGTGGGTGTATGAACGTCGTCGCAGCATTCATTGAGCGGATGTGTAATGATCGCCATGTACGTTTGTGAATGCAATGCGGTAACTTTTATAAATATTTGTACGCGAAAATAATTATAGAAAGTGCATATCGTCACGGTGGTGCAAATGAAAATACATGTAGTATTTTCTTCACCTGCCTAATGTATTTCGAAAAAAGCTATTAGATTTGACAACTTATTCAATGTCAAACCCATCACGTTATAAACAGCTACGATGCCCAGTCCCGCAACTGATTCCTGTCTGATCCTTAATTGTTAAACTCTACTATTTTTATCTTGTTTTAACTATATTAAACTTGTTACATATACCAGCTGGTAGATGCTAATTGTATGCCTTTGTTTGCTATCTACATAAAAGTTTGTTGCACGCTTTGTATTCACAAGTTTAGTAGTTTATACCATATCGGCAGCACTTCAAACTGATAGAAGAGATGCATAGAATAAGCCTCGAGCCGTTTTCTCAATTCTGTCAAATTTATCTTTACATTCTTTATGTTCAGCAGTAAAGGAAATTCTATCTTTTTGACATATTTTATCAAAGTAGCATGTATGTTGTTATGCTAACATAGTCTACAAAATAATAACTATTGTTTTAATCAACGTAATACCATTTTTTTTAAATTTGTAATAATTCTTAAAGAGAACAAATATGACATTTTAGGCGCACATTATATTGTTTTAAAAAACAAACACTTGCTTTGTTATTATTTAACATATTAATGGAAAAAAATCAGGGCGTTTTCACGGTATAAGTTATTGTGCGTTTGAACGAAACAATTGATACGACTTATTTAAATATTGTGACTTCATTATGATGTGATGGTTTAACTAGACAATGGTATTACATCCAAAGTTACAAAATAAAATATGTTTGTAAGTAAAATTTCGTTCGTCACTTTAAGGTCGATTTTTCGTATATTACCCAAGAAAGGTCAATTCACAAAACCAATGTGTGAGAAAGGGTTCTCGTATAACTCTGAGGCATTGAACAACGCGGCTTAACGGCTCAATCCTTCTATTGACTATATATAAAAGAAAACAATATCAGTGACGTCAACGTCTATGGTAACGCGCAAAATAGGCAGCCGATGATGAAGTTATGTATGGCGCCGCCAATATAACAGACAAGATAACATGTATTTACGCATTGTTTATCTGTCTAAAAAAATAACTGCTAACAGAGTCAATTGTCTACCATTCGAAGCACGATGAACACGGTCTCGAAAGAATGCTGAATGAAAACATTTGCAATTTACATCAAACTAAATCAAATTATTTTAATCTGATAGAAATAGTACAACGTTCTCATTCATTGGTTCAATTTTGTATAGCCAGTGATACTCGAAAAGTACCAGTTTCTTCCTGAGAAATGTCGGTCTAATGTTCTTCACCAACTTGTTGTCTCTAGAAAATAATAATGTTCAGATAGATTTAAACCTATTAGTACATAACCCAAAGACAAGCCGTAGGGATCTTTAAAACCATCCATTTTGCAATAACGTCAAGAGGAAATGAACATCTTGTATATCCGTTGAGGCACAGTTGTGTTCGTTGACAGCTTCGAAATCTCTTGTGGCTGAAGTAAATACCTTTGTAATGTCTGTTTCAGTGTTATTATATATCTGTTCAAGCAAACCGATTTCCAGATCGTGCCTCCGTGCATTGAAAAGTATTGGTCAGATCATGATGAACGTAGTTTGTTAAGTTAAAAGAATGTCGCTCAATGTAAAAGTATTTATGATAAATGCCATGTGCATAATTTAACAATTACAATTTACTGAAATAAGTTCCTGTTTTTTTTAAATTACATTCAATGATGAATTTCCCTATTTCTAAATATATGCTGTACTTGTAAAAATTGTCCTGTCATTATTTGGTATAACTTGATGTATGTTTGGTAAATATGTTTCTTAAACAAATTCTTATTAAAAATTCATTGTAGGAGCGACTAAAGGCCCTACCAATTGTAATTAAGATGTTATGTCAAGAGTTCCCTGTCAACCTCCCAGCGGTGATTTGTTTTGAGATATGAGGAGTTTATTTGTGTGCGATGTAGCTTCAGCTTCAGGGGCACTTGTCAGCTTTTAACTGAATTGCTCAGCTTTTGTGATGTATATCAAGGGATGGAATATCTTGAAATGTGTACATAATTTCAATTACATCTTGATGCCCAGCTTAGTTATTGCAGCCATCAACAATTGGGTCAGTTACTAAAAATTGACGATTAAATTACCCGCTGATCTGTCATATTGTAGATAAGAACTAGTGTCTATAAAACGAAGGTGTTTATCAAAGATGAATTTATCCAGTCCGGCTCTGTATTTACAAATATATAGATACTGGAATACATCAAAACGTCCCGTACCGCCATGAAAATCCAGTAATTCCTTTAATGTAGATTGTTGGATCGCTCGCTAAGTTGTAATAACAATTGTTTCCGCATTAGATGATGTATGATGGCAGTATTTCAGGCTGAACATGTGTGCGTTTGTTTTGAATAACAACCAAACAACAAAGAATATACATAAATATGAGATGCCATTAGGGCTACGTCTACAATTCTTCTTAAATTGCAAATACATGTACACATGTGTAATTTTAGTTTCAAATACATGTACGTTTTTTAATGTTATTTATCACTATCAATTTAACATTCACTCATTATTAATCTGAGTATACACTTAATGAAAAAGAAAACTTATTGCACCTTAGTTGTGGTCTACTCAGGTACATGTACATGGTCCGATTAAAAAAACTTAAGTAATATCGATGATGCAGCTGTGTTCGAATAACGTTACATCAAGTAAACTTCATAGTTGAATGCGTAAACTTTTAAAAAGTATGTTTTGTACATCTGTTGATATTCTTCTTAGATTTACGTTTGTTATTTTCGGATGTCACTATTTAGGATTATACAATCACAAGGATTCTCGTTGGCTTGTTTGGCGATTGTGTGCTAAATGCATAAAAAGCATATTGTTACTTTCATAAAAAACAGTAAAATATTACCCCAGGACAACGATGGATTTTTTTTTGTACGGAGAACTGTAGATGTATTATGAAATGTGGCTTTGTTCAAGCCTTTGTCATAAACAGACAATACTATATTCAAGATTGTAAACATAGTATTAGTTGATCTTTGCATGGTGTAATTTATCGTATACAATAAATATATTTCTGCATAAATATCTAAATCAACCTGTAAACATTATTTAAGACACATATATATAGGTACATTTCTTCACGCAAGTATTAACATATTTTGTTTAACAAAAGATTACCTCCATGATTGCATGTATAGTTTGTCGATGATATAACAGAACTGTTCATCCATTAATTTCCATGGCAATATTTCCTGAAGCATGTGAGATATTTGCTAAAGCAACCTCTGTTCAAACAAATGGGTACGCTCAATTTATATCCTCAACGAATATCATTTGAATGATCGTTCGAATTATTGTATCAACGCATGAGCATGTTTGCGAAATATTGATTTAGTTGTTTGATACAACGAATAATTGCTTGGTATTTATAAATTAGTCATTATTTAAACATTCCCCTCCCATTACGGATTGCGTGTTCTGAAACGTGTATTGTTTTACTAAATGGCAGATGATGTTATGAAAAGCATTGTTATATACAAACAGAAATGAATAAATTAATTACGACAGTATAACATTATTTAGGTTGTGTGTGTAAGGTCGCACNAGTAAATAACAAATTTGCTTTGAGACAACATAATTATTCTGTTTTAGGTGGTTCCATTTTATTTACAGCGACGGTTTTTGAGTAAAAAAAAATCTTGAAATAGTGCATATGCATTATTCCTTTTAGCCGTGCCTTAAACATTTAATTTGTTATTGTATGTTTCAGCATTTTAAACGTGTTTAACAACTCAAACCCTTTGTACAAAAAAGTTAACTGTTACAGTGTTATTTTTCATTAATAAATTTAGTGTTACAACGAATAAGGAACAATTTGCGCTTCCAATACTCTACCGGAAATTGTAAGCAAATCACATCTAAATGGTCACTGCATTGATTTCCGAAACCAATCTTATGAAGCTTCCAGATGGCTACCACTGATTCCATTTGGTATGAAGAATCAGATATTTAGATACATAAACACAAATATTATAAGACCTTTTGATAGATTTATCCTTTTCTGTAATGTTATGTCATTTTGTTGTTGCAAGCTTGATGGTATAATTTATCGATCTTTATGACTTTATGAGTTTATTGTTGCGTATAATTTAAACCTTTAAAGTTGCTTAACCTCTCATTACTTTAGAGACAGTTCTCTTAGTTTTTGTGTTCAACCAATCGTCTGGTATAGGTTAACATTTGTGTCATTAATACATAAGGAAAATATAAGTCCAACAAGCTCTATTTTAATATTTAAATACTATATTCTTTAACTCTGACCTTGAATTATGACCTTAACATTAAAGATAGCTATATATTGCTTTTTTGTAAAACACTTTGTTATTATGGAAACATTTGATACAAGTTGTGTTCAAGTCCTAAAATAAATGAGGAAAATATAGCTCAAAGAAGCGCTATGTTTGAATTAAAATGCTTATTTTGACATTTGATATTGGAAAAATGACATTGACCTTAAATATATCTTAAACATATCAATCTATATTTTGTGTGCAAAACATCAATTGATATGGGGAAAAATTTGTGCCTTTTAACTTAAAAAATGTTTAATATATTAGACAAATATAGTTCGAACAAGCACTGTTAAAGAGTACACATGCTATTTTCGAACTTTAAACTTGAAGTATGACGGTGATCTTAACAACAGCTATCTCTTGTTTGTGTGTAACATATTGCCTAATAAAGGTTACCATTTATGCCAAATTATTTATAAATCTTGTAATGCATATAGAAGTTGTAGCTAGGACAAGTTCGTCAGTGCTCTCTGTAACACGTGTAACCTTTGCCTTAAAATAACCAACTTCAATTGTCAAAGGAAAGCTAATGTCTTGCTCATTATACAGAAACATAGTCCCAAACATTCCTCCCTTGGTTTGTGGATTAGAAACTGTTGTTTTATGCAGTTTGAGACACAGAAATATGTCCCCATTTGGTTATGTTAATACTGATTTTGCGGCATCGCGAAATCAATATAAATATTTATTCTAGTCCGTGTCAAGTGTTAAACATAGTGGAGCATTTGTCTAATTTGCAGAAGTTGATCCTCAGTTAAGTTAATATCGTTGCAGTTCATTGTTCTATTTGTGGCACTGTGTCTGATGACAAATTATACATGAATTGTGGACATGATATGTTGAAATAGACGTGTTATTACATACATTCTGAGTCAAAATTATGTGTGCTTTCTTTCAATTCACTTGAGATCAACATTGCCAAAAATGAAACTTTGATTTATTAATAAAAAAGCACAATTGTTTTGGTCACACCTGTTCTATTAAAACCATACACCATAAACATCTGAACATTTGAATGTTGTTTCATACATCTCATATGATCAAATGTACATTATCGAAAAAAAAAATTAAGTAATTTATTCTCGATTTAATTTTTGTCTTCTATATACGACTCCACTCGAAACTTGTTGTGAATTTCCTTTGTTAATTGACTTTTCGTATTTCTCCATAGAACAATACGGAAAAGGAAAGGTAGATCATTGTTAATGGTTTGGTTATTGGTTCCAGAGCTCTCCGTATAAAATCATTGTCATGATTTGTATCAGAAATATCGCTTTTTAATGCACTGCGAAGACGCATTATTGAAAGTATCTGATGCAAAGTAAATGTCAAACTGATTTAATTTAATCATCGCGCGTCCATATTTTCGTTCGATCGTCTCATCAGAGTTAACATTTTAATCAAAAGAATTAATAATTGTAAATTCTTACTAGTTCGTTCACTAAGGATTGTTGATACCGTCTTAATAAAAAAGGATCGATTCAAAACAATAATTAAAGACATAATTCACCATCACGGTTTCTGTCAAATGTAACGCCTTTTTACAGTTTCCGAAACGCACTTTAAACCGTAGATCCCAAATCTCCAATAGATTGTAAAGTTTAGCTATTCATAGTTCATGGAGTATCTTACGTTATACATATAGACATGCACATTATTTTATATAAATTGCTATTTAAGTGGTTATTGTATTTTTGCAAACATACAAATTGCATTGACACAATAAAGTCCTAGTGATGAAGAGGTCAGGTATTCACCATGCATAATAAAAACGGTAGTTGTGAAATTCGTGTTTGGTATTGTTTTATTATTTGTTTGATAATTTTTTCTTTACATAACGAAGTATTATTTAAACCCAAATGTGTATTTTTTAAACACATGTTGTTTTAAATTTGCAAAATCAGACATATGTTGTTGTATACGTCCATCTATTTTTTAACAGTCCAAGGCCAGCATACTTATTTATTCCTTCAACAAGCATAACAAATATGTTAATATCAATCAAATATATGTCAATACCGAATTTCAGACAGGCAACTATTATTCAAAGGCATAATTATTAAATCAAATTGATGAAATACATCGTCTACTATGCAAATATAGTGTACACAGTTTGTGGGTTTTTGCATCATTTGTATGACTATTGGCATCCGGACAGGCTGACGTTTGACGAATAAATACATTTAGTTCACTCGTTTAATCAAGACTTGTTGAGATATGTTTTTAATTTAACCTAAACTTACACGTCTGTACGACCGACGTTATAAACATTTCTATTAAAGACACTACGTCGTACAATATGAGCCAATTTTATTTCATGAAATTGTGTTGTCTGTGACTTAACATTTCTTTATGCTGAATACAACATTTGATATATTGTTTTATGATGCCTTTGCACAAAGAGAACAAGTTTTAATTTAGGCAGAATCAAAGGTTAATAAAATATTGATTTATAAAACTTTGCATAACCTTGCATTTTTTAAAGCCATATTAATATAATTTTTTTATTTATTATAATAGTGCATTTCATAAAATGTGTGCAAACAAAACCGATTGATAGCAAAAAACAAAGACATAATGTATCCTTTCGTAAGTGACTTATTTCATCTCCTCTGAGATTATACTAGTATCTCACCAAAATACAATTAACAATCACTTTTCAAAATAGCTTTTGTTTAATTTTACTCCTACGTTGTTGAACTGAATAGCTGTATCTGTATTCACAAAGTACGTTTCTTAAACGCATACTTGTTTTTTTTGGGATGATGTTGTTTAAATATGTGAATTTAAAGAAAAGTACATTTGCGAATTCTTTGGTAACTATTTTTCTTTTAAAAATATTTGAAACTAAACGTATCTTAAGTATGATAAGAAGGTAAATATTAATGTTGCACACGTTTTTGTCAACTATATAAGCACTGGTAAGGTTTAACCAACATACCTCTTACTTAATAAAGCCACAAAATATAATATACATTTTTATGGCGTTCCGACGATTTATAAAAATGTCGTAAAAATTTTGCTATTCACATTAAATATTTAATCTCATGAAATAAAGTTTATTTCATTTTTTGTAGGCATAGTAATTGCTTATAGTTTCGTGCAACATTGTTGAACTCAATCTACTACATTGTTTTCCCGATACAGCAATGACATAGTACATTGTATTTTTGCCCTTATAATTACCAAACATATTTATGATATAGACCAAATATTGGTGCATCTAACATTTTAAGATACAGTATTTTACTTTTTTGCCTATAAATAAACTTGTAGTACAAGCTTTGTTTCAGGTTGTTGTTTTTTTTTTTTGGGGGGGGGGGCTTTATTACCGTCTTCAAAAATGAGTTATGACCAAAATATGATTACCAGTTCTGTGCAAATTCTCTGACAATTTGCTTCTCGCAAACTCTTAAATTGGCAATCAATATTTAATATTCGGTAAACTGAAATGGATTTATGTTTATCACTTTGCAGCCTCAGAATTCATCGGCAACTAGTTCATTTGAATATGCCCAAACATTACTTAAAGTCTGTTTCTCTGCTTTCAGGATTAAATTTGTCTGATCACATTCTGGTTGACATATAAATAAACTTACAAATGTAAATCACCTCTGTGTAGTTCAACTGATTTTTTAAAAGTTTGATGTTTTAATATGAGTTTTGAATTAATTAATTTTATTTGTAAACCTTAATTTAAATTCGTACATGCAAGTGCGTTTGCAAAAAATACTGAACTATTCCCAGATGGATACACACCGAGTGTATGATTGCTCAATTGTAATTGTTGTCATAGACCTATATTAGTTAACGCTGATATTAGACAACTGTTGAGCACCAGACCACCCAAATTATTTGCATAAATTGTTACAAGATTATCGGTATACAGTTCCAATGTTGCAGTTATCGCAAACTGGGCAATATAGCAATGATCACGAACGCTTCTGACAACAGTAAACAAAGGGTCAAACTATATAAGTATTGATTTCCAGAGGTTATACCAACTTCCCGGATTGCCCCTACATGTGTGCGTTGCAACACCAGAAAGCCATAATGCGGCTATTTCAGATAATTATTGCAAGCAGTGTCCACATAATTAAAAAAATGGACACGCCGAATGATAACCATTCATTATATAAACTAAAAAAAAACTCAATACACTATGATACTACAATTTTTTTGTCAATAATTAAGAGTCCGTAAAATGGAAATTGTGATATTAAAACATATGATCATCACACACCAAACGTGTAATACACGCAGTCTGGACAATAGCGCCATTTGCGACAACCAAAACGTTTTCTCTTAATTTCAATATACAGATTCGAAATATACAGGACACGAATCGTTCTATAAAAATACGACTTTATAAACAGGTTTAAATACGAACACATTTGATAAGAATTTATCACACATAACGATACCGCTAAATGCATAAGCGTATATCATAATCGTATCAGTCACGGGCTGGAATTTAACATAAAATATAACATTGCTACTGAAAATGAAAGCAGTTTGTTGTTGGGACAACTGTTATAAACATTTGAACAGAAGGAAAGGCGCCCATTCCAATAAAATATTTGAATCACCAGTGTCAACACAGACATAAGATGGGTATCGTATATGATTAATAATTGTGTTATTTTTGTAATACTGATACATCTTCAGTTTATATTAATTCAATCATAGAATTCGATTATTGATTTATTGACAAATAATTGATACATGTCCAATCTTATGTTATCAACTTGAGTTGTGATTGTACGAATTTTGTATAAAAATAGTTCAAAATGACAATGCGCCAAGTAAAATCTCCCTTGAAATGGTGACAAAAAAGGTCACGATGACACGCAATAACCATCACATAAGAAGATGGTTAATACACATACACATACATCCTAATGTTCGTGAAGCGTTTATTGTCGTTAATTGCTTCTGGACTTTCTGTAGAATTAACTCCTAATGTATGTTTATGTCACTATAAAATAGGTTAATAAAGGTCCTTAGCCCGAGGGAAATACATCCCCTGCCTGCACTTAGTTGAACCGCATGTTCACTGTATTGTTCGTGTAAGACAAATTAACGATTTCCCACATGAAAAACGGGCATGATAATAAGGTAAATCACTGGTCATTAATTCACTATTAAGCAAACATGGGTGTGCGCAAACATAAAGTTACTAAATTAACTTAACAAACAAAATAAATAAGCATTGATTTCCTGGATTGATTTTTATTTCCTTACTAGTCAAATTTGCGTGCAACTTCATTCAGCTATAAAAAAATATATTTAAATACAGGTTATTTATAGCTTTTTATTAAATAAACGTTTCATTGTATGATAAGGGTACTACATAAATATGAAATTTCGCTCAAAGATGAATGGCTGCACAACAAGTATGATGTTATCCTTGTTCAAGATATTGTTTAATACGAAGCAAAACAACAATTCAACATATATCTCGATACATTTCTTGAACGGACCTGTAAATAAAATGAATTCTGTTTAATTAAAGACTTTGTTCTTACTCCGAGTATTGTTTCTGTCTATTTGCCGTACGTATTTGTATACATTTTACAGGTTGAATACGCATAACGCATGCACATGATGTGCAAACGCTAAAGTATTGTGTATATAACATTTATGCAGTCATAACCGATGGAATCAATCCTACAATTCTGCGATACGCTTAACGATCACATAAACGTATTTCTTTTTTTTTATAAACACGAATGTTGGATTTGCATGCTTGTGAAAGGCTGAATTCGTATACAACTTAGAGTGTTAGGCGGATAAACCATAACCGTTGGCTGGTCTAGATTTACCAAGGTAACCGTCTTTATTATATGATTAATAAGAAACTTCACTTCGATACGATTGAAGCCATTAATTGTCGATAATCTATAAATATTCAAACAAAAATGATTTGATCACATTCTATGGTAGAGTTTTCTTTTAGTGAAATTAATATCTTATTGGAAAACACAAGTACGTGCATACAAAAGTTTGTAACAGAAAGCGTTATTGAACATAGTTATTTATCGTAGGTTGTCGTCATGCTATAATATCAACATATTAGCGTAGGTGTCTATATTTTGCTATTGCTAAAATACTTATACAGTAAATAAAAGGATAAATGTAAAAAGTATTTGAAACAAACTTTTAAACAATAACTACAAGTGCATCATGTGTAAACATATTGTATGCATTTGATATATAACCAACTAAATGCTACGATTGAACACGTACGACCCAACCAGCAATGGGCCAGTACAAGATACAACTTATCCCTCTGCAATGATCGATTGCATTGATTCCCGAAACTAATTTTGTAAGCCTTCCAGATGATGGCATCATATTTTTCCTGGCTCTCGAAAGGTCATATTGATATGCAGTAAACAGCCGTGCACAATAAAAGAGCTTTATTTGCATATATTTTACGATTTGAAAGACATAATGGCACCGCGCAAGTATTGATAGAGCTGTACGATATTGAAGTTCGTGTTTTGTTTTAAATTTCAAAGTCGGAGTTTGTCTAATAATGTGTCTTTGTGAAACTGTTTCCAGCCTCACAGCCGTACACGTGTTGAATGTATCTGTTTGCACAATATGTTTGCCGATGCAATTATGTTATTAAGAGCAAACGCATACATACGGTATTAAACGTACGGAGGTTTATAGAATTTGAAATAGTCATCCAACATGACAATTTCGGAATGGCTACTAACCTAAGAAACGGCACAATATGTAAACCTACATGTATGTCTCTGAATAAATCACGAACATGATGATGATGATACCTGTTAATCAATCATTCATTTAAATGCATACATTTCGGTATTGTGGGTATTTCCGAAATGCTTAGTTCAATTTTGTGGAAATCAAAGGCGCTGAATGTGAATGTGTGAATATTGCACCCGATACTATTAGTCAATCCTTTAGGTCTTGGTATTTGAATATCGAAAATTGTAATATTCAAACTTAAATCTGTGGATTTGAAGTCATTCGAAGAAATGAAATAAAGCTCTAAAATGTACAAGTACAACTTAATGATGAAATCAGTTTTGTCTATATAACGACTTTATATGAATATACTGATAATGTATGCAATTAAAAGCGTGAGCGATCTTCATTTAACTGAACAGATCAGAACATACGAATACTGCCATGTATGACAAATGCAAACAACGCAACACATATATGTTTATAGCACTTTGTAATAAATAAATTTGGATCATAATTCCAATATCCGTTTTATTACACGATTGGACATATATTACAAAAATAAAACAGTTCCTAAATACCAATAGATCTTAAGTAAGGGTAAGAAACTTTTTTTATACGTGTGTACATGTATACGAAGCGCATGCAATATACTTTTCAATAAAGGGATGATTAGGTCGATCACCATACATGTATCCTTAATGAAACATTGAAGGAATATGTGTCTACCTTTGACCTTTATTAATTAGGTTTCAGACTCTTGAGTAAGATACATCAATTGTTAAAGTACTAAAACAGCAAGCAATGTGTTTTGTTCAAAATGCACTTATTATTTTACTCATCATAGGCGCAAAGAGTCAAAATAAAAAGTGGTTTTAATTTTCTATCCATTTCAGAATGGCTATAATAAAGCTTCCACGCTTTGTTTACTTACGTCACTTAATTAATTTTATATTTGTCGCGCCATTTTACTTTCTTCATTTCAAAATAAAGATACAATTATGGGAATAAAATGGTCCAAATATACCAGGCAAGTGTCTAATACAAATAAGTATGAGACACTTGCCTGGTATATTTTGACAATGTTATTCCCATAATTTTATCTTTGATCAAGTCGATTGATCCGACATGAAAATATGCTCAATTTTATATAACTTTCACATAAATACACTAAATTTTGACTAGCCACGCGACCTAAAGAAAAAGAGAATATCCCAACTACATTAAATCCAGAATGCTTTTAAGGGGCCATTTATCCGATAATTTAGAGTCTCATAATGTAATACCAGACTGCATTCATCGTGTTGTCCTGTGCGTGTTCATAGGGAAGAGAAGTGGATAGCGAGTAAGATAATGGCGACACTGTGCGAGTGCACGAATGGGGATTCAATATAGGTTAGAGACAGCGTTAGGAAGAGTACATTTAACCTCTGCAAACCGATATGACAATACAATACTGAGTGCAATGATAACCGTAGTCTATGAATATGAATAAATAAAAGCATTAATTTAACAGACACACAAAAAGATACAACAATTATGTTTCCAGAAGTAGATTCCCAGGAAGAAACCAGCATCATCAACAGCAATGATAGTAACAGAAATTAAGGCAACATAACTCTTTCATTTGGCTCCATGTCTATTGCGGAAACTTATAAGGCGTAAACAGTCATTGCATTCAATTATGGTATATAATTTGTATCATATATAGCATTTGTGTACGTTACTGTATTTGTTATTTATATTATTATATAGTCAAACCAATGAAACATAGTAATACTTCTATTTGCGGTTACTTCAGATTTAGTCTAGTCCGTTGACTTTACATATTTTATAAGACATGCTCATGCAGTCAGCAAAACTATTATTTTACAAATTGTATCTCCAATGTGTCAATAATTAATGAAAAGACGCGGATGTGAAATACGGTTATAACCCCACTATTATGGGGGTGCAAACAAAGCCGGCCTATATATACTCCCTTCAAAATCACATGAAATATGGAGTTTCACTTCTTTATAATGGAACCGATATTCGTAAATTAAATGGGTAATCTTATTTGTACCTACGGATTAGATGGAGTTATTCAAAGATCCTGATAATATTGCCCAAACGGGTGTCCCTTTCTTCCAGCTTTTTCTCAATTTGCATTAAAGGTTAACCTTTTACAACTAATACTATTGTCGTTGCAGGTGGACTGTTTGGCGATGACGAGCCTCCTTATATTATAAACGCCTTTAAGTACACCATCTATAGGGTCAGCCATGACCGCAATTTGCTACGTGACGTTAATCTGGCATATGACGTCCAACGCCTACCTGTTTTCAACCAGTTCCAAGCCTCGAAAAAAGGTTCGAAATGCTTATGCATTTTTTAAACGGATTATTTCTTTCTAAATTATCGTACTCTGAATAAACAGACTACACTTATTCATAATTTTGTAATTACATGTAATTACATGTGATAATAAATTATATTTACGTGTTAAACGTGTGTTAAAATGATGTTGCGGCGAACATAAGGTTTAAGCAGTTGCAGCATATAGATAATTTTATTTTAAGTGGAATATATGTGTTAATTTAAAATGTGGTCAATAAGTTTATCCCAGTCCCTACAAACAACTCCAATAGCCTCAATTACTGAATATGTAAAAACAAAATCTTGCTCTGTTGGAACATTTGGTCGGCTTTTCTAATTAATCTCACTAAAGTTATTTATCTTGCGCCATCGACCGGCATTTCACAATCGGACAGGAAGCGAAGAGGGTGCGAGTCAGACGTTCGCTGTACAATACATCATGTTAAAACATTGTTTCAAGACCAATATATTGCACGAAAACATTGACACTTCTGACAACCTGGTATCATAAAGAGAAACAAATGGCTGATTAGCATCTTCAATCGATGGCGGCCAAACATTTTACGAACGCCACTAAAGCGCTTCTGTCATTATAACTGCTCAATCCATCGCAAGCCACTACAGAAGCGCTTGTAATTTACAAGAATATCTAGTTCATCATTCCTGTCAGATAACCCTACGAACATCAAATTTATTCTTTAGCTTTCCCTTCATCGATTTACAAATACTCTCTAGCACTTTAATTAATGTTTACTGAAATAATGCGTTATTTTCATTGTGCGTATAACGTTCTTCGATACAGATACACGTACATGTTGAAACATGTATGCTATTCGGCAATTACGATTGTATAAATTTAATTTAAATATATGTACAAACATATATATATATGTACAAACATATATATATATATGTACAAACATATATTTACTTGTTTCTTAAAATTATTATTAAGATGCTATGTAAGCTTATAAGCTTAAAAATGTTATTATGTGTTCTCAATATGTATATATTGAAAAGCTTTCTGAAAATATATATATATATAAACATTATATATTCCATATGCTCTTAATATATAAACACATTAAAAGTATACTATTCATTTAATGCTGAAAACATTTTATACAATATGCATTTGATATCATAACACATAATTACAAAACGACGGAATCCGGGCCAAGTTGATTGTCGGGTGTCGACCTTCGAGGTCGACGCACGACATTCAAGCGACATTCTCTCGACGCACGATACGACGCGCGACAATCATGCGACAATCAAGATTTGAGTGTCGCATATTGCGCTGGGTTTCAGAAAAAAAAAATATTGCAGAAAATCTTGACTGTCGACTGAATTGTCGACTGTCATTTTGAGTGTCGCTTGAATGTCGCTTGAATGTCGTGTGTCGACCTTCGAGCGCGACACTCGACATTTGAGCGACGCAAGATACGACGCGCGACATGCAATTTGACACTCGACACTATATCGAGCAAATGTCGCGCAAATGTCGCCTGTCGACCTAAAATTCCCTAGGTCGACACGCGACATTTGCTCGACGCACGATACGACGCGCGACATTCTCTCGACGCACGATATGACACTCGACACTATATCCAGCAAATGTCGCGCAAATGTCGACTGTCGACCTAGGTCGACACGCGACCTTTGATCGACGCACGATACGACGCGCGACACTATATCGAGAAAATATTGCCCAAGTGTCGCATGTCGACCGGTGTTGGAGTACTTTCCCCCCCCCCGCCGGCTATTCCATCAACCTTAACCCAGATCGGAAACTGCTCTCACAAGCCGTCCTTGACGTCATACGTGCCGTTGGCTGGTAAGAATCTCGAAACATTATCAACTCTCTTCTACAACATGTTAAATTCACTACCACTCCCATTTTTGTGTTCACTGATCTTGCGTGAGTGTATGTACGTTATCCACGTCGTCGCAGCATTCCTTGTAATTAGCAGCTATTTCAAGTATCGGTGTTACCATCAACTATAGACTAATGAATATTTCCGGAATTTCCTCCCTGCTTACAAAGCAAATTTAAACACAAACAGTCGAACCATTCCCATGCATTTCTATACTAGTGGGCGCATGTGCAATGATCGTCATGCACTTGTGACTGTAATGTAGCAACTTGAATTAATATTTGTATGTGCAAATCTATTTAGAAAGTGCCTATCGTCACTATGATGCACATGAAGTTACATATAACTTTTCTTCACTTGCATAAAATATACTGAAACAATCTGTTATATTTGACAAGTGCCCAATCCAAACCCATTAAAGCATAAACTGCTACGATGCCCAATCACGCAACCGCTTCTTGTCGTTATTACTATCCTAAATTCTGCAACTCTACAATTTTTATATTGTTTTAACTATGCTGAACATATTACATATACATGCTGGTAAATGCTTATGTTATGCCGTTTTTCGCTTTCGCTATCTACATCATTGTGTTGCACGCTTTGTTTTAAACATTATGTCATCTTCCCAGTCATATACTTTATCAATGTAATTATATTTGTTTTTAATTTGACGTGTCTTTGCATTGTATTCACAAGTTAAGTAGTTTTTACCATATCAGCAGCACATCTCACTGACAGAAAAGGGACATAGCGTAAGTCTCGAGTTTTTTTTTCTTTATTCTGTCACATTGTACTTTGCATTCTTTATGTAAAGCAGAAAAGCAATTTCTACCGGTTTGATATATTTAATGAAAGTAGCATGTACTATGTGTTATGTCTACGGAGAAATAAATAACCATTGTTACAATTAACGTTATACCATTTTTTAAATTATTAATAATTCGTTAATATAACAAATATAACATTTTTAGGCAAACGTGTATTATTTAGTGCGTTTAACGGTATAATTTATTGCGATTGTACGAAATAGTTTTTCTTCTTTTGCAAATGATGTGACTTTATTACAATCTATAAACAAGTGTTCGTGTTGTGTAAACGAAATACTGTTATTGATCCAAATAAACAAAAGAAAATATTTTAAAAAATACAATTATAGTGTCTTTTTACGGGCGAGTATTAGTATATAACACAAGAAAGGTCAGTTCTAAAAACTAATGTGTGAGAAAGGGTTCTCGTGCAACTTTGAGAGCTTGTACAACGCGGCTTAACGGCTCGATCCTTTTATTGACTATAATTAAATTAAAACAATATCAGTGATGTCAACGTCTATCGTAACGCGCAAAAATAGCAGCAAATGATGAAGTTATTTATTGGCGCCAATATTGCAGACAATATAACATGTTTTTACGGATGGTTTTTTTTCTGTCCAAAAAATCACTGCTAACAAAACCAATTGTTTTCCATTTCAACAACGATGAACACGGTATCCAAAGAATACAGAATGCAGCCAGAAAATAATTTCAATTTAATCTCAAACTTAATCGAATTACTTTCATCGGATTTAAATAATACCTCTTTCTCATGCATTGGTTAAATTCGCAAAACCATTGATACTCGAAAATTACTAGTTTAGTCTTGAGAAAGTTCCGTCTTATGTTCTTCACCAACTTGGTATCTCTAGAACATAATTATGTTCAGATGGATAAAAACTTATGTGTACATCCCCCCGAGACATGCCGTATAGATCTTTAAACCTATCCGTTTTGCATTCATGTCAAGAGCAAATGAGTATCTTGTATTTCCTTTGAGGCACAGTTGTGTACGTTGACAGCTTCGAAATATCTTGTGGCTGAAGTTAATACCTTTTTAATGTCTGTTGCGGTGTAATTGTATATCTCTCAAGCGAACCGATTTCCAAATCGTGCTTCCATTCATTGGAAATTATTGGTCAGTTCATGATGAAAGTAGCTTGGTAAATTACAGGTCATCAATGAAAGTTGTTGTCTAGATAAATGGCTTGTGAATAATTAAACAATATAAACGTACAGACATACTATTTATGACATGATATATGTTTGGTAGAAATGCGTGTCTGCAACCAATGTGATGTTAAACAGCATTGTTTATGGTTAAATTGATGATGATGCTCTATGGGCTTCATTTGATTTGCTTAATAAAAGCCATACACAGTTGTCAATATATGATGTCAGAAAATATATGCATCTTAAAATTTAAAGGTCATACAGACAACCAGAGACAATAAACAGTGATGACTTCAAATTGCGTTGTTGAAACAATTCTATATTTTGTAAAACCCCACTAATTTGAGGGAACAAACCATGTTGACTAAACTAAAATACTTTCAAAATCAAATATCATATCTAATATATACTTATTTTAATGAAACTGCCGTCGGTTCATAAACGGGAGACAGCATTATTTAGGGTGAGATCATTTGGCCAAACGTTGTGCAGATCAAGATTTAAACTTTTACGTTTTTCCCTATTTTCAATTGTTCCATTGGAATTTGAAATATAATCCTTTTCTCCGCGATATGACCGGCAAATCATAGTTGTAATCATCCGTGCGCTTATTAAGTATAATAATTGTTTAATTAGTGCCTATATGTAATGATCTTACATCGACATTCTATTTGCATTGAGCTTGCGTATTAAGAAAAGAACAACTACAATGTGTAAACACATGCGGACACTTCATCATTCTCATATCACCAGTTGTTCTCCATATTGTGGTTCGTATAATCGAGTGATCCTCACACAGGTCTTCTCCAACAGTGTTGTACTTATAATCGCGTTATTCTAACACAGGTCTACTGAAGGTCAAATCATTGATTCAAGCCAGTAACGAGACAGTCAATTTGGGGATGGTGGTACGACAGGCGGACGTCCAAAACATGAGGGGCATACTCAAAGAGGCGTAAAAAGGTGGCACATTGTTGTAGAGCTCAGCCTTTCCGCAACAGCTTTATTCTTGAAAATGGTAGGGTGTGTCTCTTAGCTTATTAATTAAATTGTATGCTTTAGTTGAATGACCACGATGTTGATCAAGAACATTTACAACACGTATTGAAAGAAACTATTTTATTCCAGAAAATAAACGTTAAAGCTATGGCTTTGTAATTCATCGTCCCTTTTATTTTAATGACAATAATACTTACTAACAAAGATGCACTGTTGTAATGATCTTTCAAATATTTAAAATACTGTTTATTTCCAGGCGTTGCAAGAGGGCATGTTAGACTCTTATAACCATTTTATGATAAATAACCTGGTAATTAGCGATGCTGTTTGTTTTGTTTGCATTTTTTGTGTATTGCTAGTGTGTATTTATTTTTCTGAAATGCATATTATACATTTTACACGGCGTGAAAACAAGCATTATGACTATGAAAGTACGCTTCATTTCTTGCAATCGGTTGTTACATGTTGGCATCAAATTTTACTTGCTGATTCTCAAGATTAAAGCGTTTGTAAAACATAAATTATGTGCATATTTAAAGTCGTGTTCGATTTCTCGAGTCATAAATGCTATTTTCAATCAGTAAATGTTCTCCGAATATTATTCACATAAATATATATCGTTAAAATAAGGTTAGTTGATATTATTGCATACTATTATCTGATGGTCATGATTCTTCAACTAGGCGTCATAACTGATAAACCAGAAGAACATCACAGAGATACTTATTTAAGTGTTGGTTTAGTATTTTTAAAAGTCATACGAAAGAGCTCAACCAAAGCAAGACCTTGGCACACAAATACACAAAATTACTATGTGTAGTTTATCATCATAGGCTCGATATAATAGCGGATCATGCAATTAACTGGATAACGAGTCGTAAATTTCAATCAAATGTCAATTATGTTTTGTAGACTCATGTTGTAACTTTAGTAATTAAGTAATCACCAAAAGATCCATGTTAATACCTCGGGGACTTTAGTTGAGACGTCACCAACTGTTGTTATTTCTTCAAAAACTGGTCGGCTTAACATGGATTTCGTGGCGTTTGTGCTCTTAATCACAAGGGATAATATATTCTTGAAATTAATACATCTTGATAAAACGTGTTCATTTTGAGTATTCAGTATCATACCAGTATTAAAAAAAGGAATTGTATTGTAAAATTTGATAATATAGGAAACAAATACACATTGCTTTTCCAAGAGTTGATCATGTAGTAAAAGCTTATACAAAAAATACACATACACATTTATGTCATCATATGTGGTAAGTTGAATCACATTTTATCGTACACACCAAACTCAACACTTATTGTTTTTTTTAACAATTACATGATACCACATTTTGAATAGTGTACATAAATAGTTAGTTTATGCCATGATATACCATTAATATGTTAATAGCCATCTCGTTTCTATAAAAACAAAGATGGTTCTAGAAACCTTTTAGTTTGGCAAAATACAACTTTAATACGAACGAACATGAAGCAATTTTAATAAACATACACACCTACAGTGGGATGCATCGCGCCTCACAAATATTTCAATATATATACAATGTTCCCATTTGTTGTGTGTACATGGTTAACAGATTATTGCATTCATCTTAATTTTAAGACTTGAACAATTGTAACATGTTTATTAATAGTTTTAATCATGTTTTGGTCTTAAATGTTGCACTACTTAAAACATATTAAAGGATAAACACCGATAATTGAGGCTACGAGCTTAGTATTTTAATCATGATTAATATCATTTAACCAAATGTAAACCTAGCCTACCTTACACTACAAAAACCTACATACATACCTTAATATGCAAACTCAAAATATAGTTCAACACATTGATATGAGTAGATGAATCATTTAAATAGAATATAAACCTTGTTTGAATGTACACAACGGCCTTCATTACCAGATTAATGTTTTATTGATGTATCTAGATGTGTGATCATGACAACTAACGCAGAGCTAATAATTAAAAACGAGTTCATGCAGCACTCTCACTTGCTTACCATTTGTTACATGACGTGCATTAGATCAGAGAGAACAGATGAAATACATTCTACTAGATGATCGATCCTCTCATGCAAATCAAGATTCCATTGTGTGGGAACGACTTAAGGCCCTAGCTATTGTAATTAAGATGTTATGTCAAAAGTTCCCTGTCGACCTCTCAGCGGAGATTCGTTTTGAGATATGCGGGTTTTATTTGAGTGCGATGTATCTTCAGGAACATTTGTCATCTATTAGCCGAATTGCCTAGCTATTATGGTGAATATCAAGCGAAGGACTATATTGACATGTGAAAATAATTCCAATTAAACCTTGATTAGCGTAGTTATCATATCGAAGATATGACACAATGGGTAAATTAATGGGTAAATTATCACAATTGACGAATAAATTAGTATAAATTAGTATCTGATCTGCCCTGTCATATTGTAGAAAAAATATTGTGTCTTCTTTTAAAACTTTCAAAGTTGAAGTTATTCAATCCGTCTTTGTATTTACATCTTTTAGATACTTTACTACATCAAAACGTTCCGCAAGTAGTCATTTTCTATAACGTTACGGAACCAACCATGAAAATGCAGTAATTTCGTCAAAGTAGATCGTTGGATCGCTCGCTATAGCCCTGTTTCGTATATCATAAGCGAGTTATTTCCCTTTGCTTACTCTCCGGTGTAAAGAGAGTAGAAATAGCCTTTCGATATTATTGGTGAGCAAACGACAACAACTACGCGGAAGCGAATATGGAGTCCGATGCTTTTCCAAAATCGACAGAAAAAAAGAGACACTACTGCTGCGTTTGTTCAAACTATGCTGGAAAGGTTGTAAAACAACGTAGGATTAGTCTACATCGATATCCAACAAACAAAACCGTAAGACGTTTGTGGCTTCGACGAATAAAGCTTTGTTACGGAAACTACGTCTTCAGCGGAAATGACCGACTTTGTTCATATCACTTCAGAGAGGGAATCAAGAAAAACAACGAAATTCCATGTGTTTTCGAGGGCAAAACGTTCAATTCTTCAAACGTAAGAACCATTATATTTATTCATGTATTCTGATAATTCAAAATGCTAAACATGGTCGTTATGGATCTGCATCATAGACTGTTTCCGTGACTTTCCTTCAAAGGGACTTGTTCACACTTGTTTTGGGATATTTTGAAGTTTGTCATTAAATGCTCTAAATTGATAAATATAAACATCAGAACTAAAGAACTCTAATATAAAAACAAGAATAAAAGTAAAACACGAAAAAAAAATAGAAAAATTTTAGCTGATCATTTATCTTTCATCAACTTGACAAACGATACTTAACATGGGTCATAACACCTTAATTTTCATATCCCTGTGAATTTGATCGAAAACCTCTTTCTTGACAATTCTAATGAGCACCAATAGCCTATAAGGTGAAATTGCTCAAATGAGGTATTTCTCCTTTTCCCACAAATGCAATTTCTTCATACAGGTGTCATAAAAATCGTTTCCGCATCAGATGATGTATGATGGCAGTAATTTAGCCTGAACATATTTACGGTTATGTTTCTTTGAATGACAATCAAACTTCCAAAAATAAACATACTAAGTAGAGGCCATTCGCGCTTCGTCTGCAGTTCTGTTAAAATTGCAAATACATGTACACATGTATAATTTTTGTTTTCGATTACATGAACATTGGATACATTTTATGAATTGTTATCAATTTAACATTCACTCATTATTCATATGATTATACGCTGTGTGAACACCTAATAGTTATTGAACCTCTGTTTAGGTTCACTAGGGTACATGTTCATGGACCGGTTTTAAACCTTAAGTAATAGTGATGATGCGGTTTTACAAAGCAGTAAAACATTATCCTAGGACAACTGCGTCTATATGTTGTACTGAGTACTGTAGTTGTATGATGAAATGTGGCTGTGTCATGAACTGAAAATACTATATTCCAGATTTTTAAAGAAATATAAGTTCATATTTGCATGTGGTAATTTATCGTATACAATCAATATATTTATGTACATATACAGAACAGCTCACGCGGATTTTTCGAATTCCGCGCTTCCACCGCGGACAAACACGCAGGCGGGCGGACAATCGCGGCGATATATTTTCCTGTGCGCGATGTTTTCTCGTCGGTTTCTCTCGTCCTCACAAAAACGCCGCGGAGACTATCACAGTTAGAAGTCACCACGGAACGCCGTGGACTTATCGCGTATCGCGTTGGACGCACGGCGGATCACGGTGAAGGTTTGCTATAAGAAACTTTCATTCGATAAAAGGTTCATTATGAAAATATATAACATACATGTATACCTTTGTATTGTTCGCGGTGAATAAATCAATTCAATTAATTATAAATTTCTCTATGATATAGCATTGTTTTGTTCTGTTTCCCAATAACGATGAAGAAAAACTTAAAGTATGTATAGCCTGGTGACGTAGATTCCAGAAGATAATCGTAATTTTTGTTCCTATTTCTGTGATAAATAATTAACATGATGAAATACACGATTAAATACCCTCAAATTAAAAAAGATAACTCGTGTAGAATAATCTTCGTGTGCGTAACGTTTTACGCCATCTCGAGGCCCTTACACATTAGCACATAATCTTTTAACCAATCAATTTAAAACACCTGTATGACCATTACAAAAGTAGAATTATTCACGCTTATTTCAGTTTGTGTGAGCGTAATCGGTTTGTTCTTTCCACAATTATGTTAATTGTAATTACATGTACTGTGGCACGCGTATCATCGAAGTTGCAAATTGTGACCTATAACGGCTTTGATCAGCAAATGACGACTGAAAGCGTTTGCCATGTGTTGTGTAGGGTCTCTGTTGTAACAACTATCACGTTTGTTACCATCTGGACAATGTCTTATCTTACCAACACACATTGCCGCGGGCTAATTTAACACCTGATTAGCAAAATTAGATGCACATATGTAGGCTGAACACCATGAAATAAAAAATTTAAATAAAGCACGAACGTATCATTCTACCGTAAATACCACCACTCTCTCCTTATAACCATTAACTATTTGTTGTTGTCAAATTATCGACCGGCACAGTAATGTACTAAAAATGTCCTTTGTTATATTGCCCTTATTAGATATGTTAAATACTTATGTGAAAATAAAAGTTCTGTTCTGTTCTGTATCAGTCACAGAATCGTACATCAATAATTCATTGTAGCAAAATTATTATGATCAAATTACACATTTATACAGGATATTTGCTTCTTTCGAAAGATTATCGATTTTATTTCACGGGTGATCAAAGAAATTAGTATTTTAATCAGAATGAAGCGGCGCTATGTCAGTTCAAATACTGATTATAATAATAATAATAATAATAATAATAATAATAATAATAATAATAATAATAATAATAATAATAATTAAATGCGCTATGATATCTATTTATGCGAAAGATAAAAACATGTGCGAATGCCTGCTATGTTTTTTGCCAAAGTAAAATACGTCCGCGGTGGCCTGACACGACGATCATCGCGGACCGGTGAAAACTTCGACGTCCGCGGCGATTCCTAACAAAAACGCGTTCGCGGTGACACCGCGGAAAATGAATACTGACTAAGAGCAGTACTGTATATCAATATGTGTTGTATATCGCACATTCAATGTTATAAAACATAAGAAAGGAGTTAAGCATTTTCTTTAATCATCTTGAAATATCTGTGCCGTTCTACACGTTTCTGCTCTCTAAGTTCGCCAGTTTATTCATCAAACACAATGAAAATTGTGTGAACTAATATCAATAATATCAATGTCATAGACCATATTGAATATCGACCGTATAGTCGAAGGAATCAGTTGTTAACCGGGTATCTGCCTGTTTGTCAGTTTACGATCGCCAGATCCACCTGTTGCTTTCAAATCGTCCCAAATAATTACATCATAAACTGTTTTATTTTCTGATAATATTTTGTAATGTGTTACACAATCAGTATGTATTTATAACAAAATGTACATTGTGACTCAAATAAGGCCTTGTTATGTTCTGCTCTTATACCTGGAATACCTTTACACTTGAAAGAACAAAGCTGTTTTTGTTCTGTCAACTTTGGTAAATTCAGTATCAAGATGCTGTTGCAACATTGTTGATTATCAAATATATTTGAGCCACACTCTGGGAAAACCGGGCTTAATGTACCTGCGCAAAATCGTCCCAGATTTACCTGTACAGTCCTTACAGGCTTATCAGGAACGACACTTTCGTTTTTTATCGAATGTTTTGTTTAAACAAAGTATCTTGTAAACGAAAATCAAGTATAGGCCGTCCTTGATTACTATGTGCGGACTGTACAGGCTAATATGGGGAGACACTTGACGCACATGCATTTAGCCCGATTTTCCCAGAGAGCGGCTCAAATTTTCTTTCATTTCAGTATATAAGAGCACTCACTTTTGACGCCGTCTACGTTTTGTCAAATGCGCTCGTGGAGATCAAACGTGCCGGCTTCTTGACGTTACCGAACACCATTTATGACGACTACAACCCTTGGGGAGACGGCCGACATTTATTCATCTTTATTAACAATGTTAGTATTTAAACGCTTATCGTAGGTGCTTCATTGTTTGCGTATTTATATAAGCTCTGGATTATGCTGTGTGTTTTGTTCCGTGAAAAAGATTGGCAGTATACGTCTCGAAGTGGCACATACAATTACGTATACAAAAATCTAAAGTTATTGTAATAAAGTAACGTAAATACTTTTTCTGTGTCTTTTGGGAATGAAACTTAAGTTGTAAGGGACCTTAATGACAAATTCGATTAAGCTTTCCAAAAAGGGTTTGCAATACCAGGCAAACTGGAAATTGATGACATAACAATATTTTGACATATTTTGACATATTTCGCTATAAATTGTCAATATTTTATTTGCAGAGTTTAACGTCCAATGTGTATGTACAAAAGAGAGCACGAATTTAAAATTAAATGAGAGAACGATATGGTTATTATTTTGTATCCATATTGTTGCGAATATAATCACATATATGAAAAGCAATAGTGTCGATGTTAGCATAAAATGTTAACATTTCTAATGTCTAATACAAATGTTGATCTCTAAAGAAACCGTTGAAAATCATGTTTCGATTGTGATTCTTTTGACAACTTTTTTTTAAGAAAGTTACAATTGTATAGTTAATTGTAATTGTATAGTTAATCAGGTGTCCGTTTTGCACACATATTTTCCAATTTAATCCTCACTAAGCAATCAATGTTTCTCAACAACTTTGAAAGCTCAAAGTTGTAATTATTTCGAGGAAAATTTACTCGAAATCGGATCTTTACGTCTGAATATTTCGAATCATTTAATTGATCAATAGGTTAATGACATATATTTTGCGTGTAGGCCGTTTATTTCGTTACATACTATTGGCGAAATAAAAATAAGTTTATTCATGAGATTTAGTCTTATGGAATTTCAAAAAGAATATATGACCTTCATTTGTTTATTAATGATAGTATTCTACTGCTAATGTAGCTGGAAAGTATTTGTTTGAGTAATCATTCTATCTGGCTACGTAATCCATTCCATGCTCAAGGTGCAAGTGGTCGGACTCACGGGTCCCATCTTCCTTTATAGCGGCAAAAGGCTCAACTTCCAGCTCGATATTATGGAACTGGGCGAGACTGGACTCCGAAGGGTAGGACATGCAGCAGATATATCCATGCTGGTGTGATGTTTTGTTTGACCGTTTAAAGGCACTGGCCATAGTTCAAATAATTTGTTTATGTTTAAGGTCGAATTGTATATAGTGTTATGTATTATGTATGTCTGATAGAATACGCAACGATACAATTTAGTGGTAACGGAATATAGAGAGCTTAATTGTCCGCGGAGCGTTTAATTCTTATTGGGGCCAGCGTTGTCCACATTCTGACCTTCGAATATGTAAATGCTGCGTTTTGCTTGGTATTTCAAGCTATATCAAACATAGTAACTAAATATTAAACAACAGAACCAAATGACAAAGTTTTACTTTGCCAGACCCTAAGTGTTCTCGATTACCCCAGAGAATTACACAATATTTAAGATGTAATTGATTTCGATATGCTATGAACATTGAACTTCGTGAACACTTCTGTAATGAATTTGTTCTTAAATTGGAACATCCTGACTGTGTATTGAAAAAGAAAACAGAAACAAAATCTAAAATAGTAAGGCCTTATGGCATTCTCTTAGCAAATTATCTTTCGTTAATGCCATGTCTTTCATGATAACGATCTAATATAAGATGACATTATGATGACTCCCCAGTGGTGATAGAAAAACTGCAGATGCATTCGAATCAATTAAGTCCTCAAACTGTAGTATAGAAGATATAGAATACGAGTATAAGCAGAAATAATAAGCGTGCAGTTATGATTTCTTGAATTGACTTGCTTTATATAAGCAATGCACGTATTGTCACACAATGTCAGAAAACCAATAGACATACCCAAAGTATTCAATCGTTTCTGGGGTGTGACGCTTTATAATTTTATCAATTTTTAATGATTACCCATACACAAAATTATATGTTCAGTATGAATCGTAAGTGTTATTTCGATCCCCGATTTACATTGTTCTTTTGTTTTTCGAATCTGCGACAAACATTTGGAAAATTGTCTTTTTCGATAATCAGTGAAGAAGTCCCTTAACCCTCAACCGAAACGCGTATGGGTGTATTAGCTTCTGCTTTTAACCTAATGGAACATATTTCGAAAACAAGAACAGAAAGCCATTATTCATAATGTGCGCATCCGTAAAAAGTATGGCGAGTATAACGTTATTAAAGTTGTGTGTGTAAGGTCGTACACATATATATGTATATAGTTACATATATATAACGTACAATTAAATAAACAATGTGCTTTGTTACAACATAATTATTCTGTTTTATGTTGTTCCTCCTTATATGCAGCGACAGTTGTTGAGTAAAAGCTTTTCTTGATATAGTGCTTATGCATTATTCCTTTAAAGTGACAGTTCGCGGAATAGATCGTTGTTTTGCATATAAATCGTATAGCGAGAAATAAACTTTACATATATTCATTGAAATATATTTTTATCGAGGTTGAAATCGAAAACCTGGTAAAAATCGGTT
Source organism: Dreissena rostriformis (assembly GCA_007657795.1). Classification (NCBI taxonomy): domain Eukaryota; kingdom Metazoa; phylum Mollusca; class Bivalvia; order Myida; family Dreissenidae; genus Dreissena; species Dreissena rostriformis. The sequence continues at coordinate 545,548 of VMBQ01000172.1, forward strand.
TAGAATCGATAACATAATATATAAATCATCATACAAACATGCAATAGGCAAACATCATTGCAGCGTCGCGAGTTATGCAAATTATATCTATATTTAGCTTTCTCTAAACATTATTAGCATATCGAAGATAAATACATAGATTTAGCAAAAACGTTCCGTTGCAACTCAGTTTCCGTCTGTAACAGATGTATTTGCATTTGTTCTAACCTTCTCTCCGCTAAATTCGCCCGTATCCGCAATGTTGTTTGGTTTGGTTTGAAAAAACGTGTCGAATCATGAATATTATTAGGTCGTTTTCGTACTTTACCGTACTCGACCCCCCCCCCCCCAAAAAATCGTTATTTTGTTTGTTTTCA
>VMBQ01000172.1:545959-580752 GCA_007657795.1 Dreissena rostriformis
CCCCCCCCCCCACAAAAAATCGTTATATTGTTTGTTTTCAACCGATTTCAACCGTATTTTCAGTGATATCCTCAATAAAAGCACGTTTTCTTACGATTCTGTCCATACATATATGCGCGAACTGTCACTGTAAGCCGTGCCTTTAAAATTTAATTTGTTATTGTATGTTTCAGCATTTTAATCGCGTATTTTTAACAACTCGAACCCCTTGGATAATCAATTCAACTACTGTAGTTTTATTTTTCATTAATTAATTTAGTGTTACAACGAATAAGGAAAAATTTGCACTTCCAATATTCTACCGGAAATTGAGAGCAAATCACATCTTAATTGCTGACTCCTTTGATTTTCGAAACCAATCTTGTGAAGCTTTCAGGTGGCTACCACTGATTCCCTTTGGTATGAAGAATCAGATATTTGGAAAAATGACATTGACCTTAAAGATATATACCTATATTTTGTGTGCAAAAACATCGAGTTATATGGGGAAACATTTGTTCCAATTAAATTGGAAAATGTTAAATATATTCGACACATATAGCTCGAACAAGCACTGTTGAAGAGTAAAAATGCCATTTTCGAACTTTGAACTTGAAGTATGACGTTGATGTTAGCAAAAGCTAAAGCTTATTTGTGTAACATACTGCCTGATAAAGGTTACCATTTATTCAAAGTTATTTAGAAAACATGTTATGCGTGTAGAAGTTGTAGCAAGGAAAAGCTCGTAAGTGCTCTCTGCTGCACGTGTTACCTTAAAATAACAAACCGCAATTGTCAAAGAAAAGCTAATGTCTTGTTCATCAATAACGAAACATAGTCCTAAAATTTCCTCCTGTGGTCTGTGGATTATAAACTGTAGCATATTCAGTTTAAGACACAGGTAGATGTCCCCATTCGAATATGTTAATACTGTTTTCGCGTGCAATGTCGAAATCAATATACATATTTAAGCTTGTCCGTGTCAAGTGTTAAACATAGTTGAGCATTTGTCTACTTTGCAGAAGTCGTTCCTCAGTAAAGTTAATATCGTTGATGTTCATTGTGCCATTTGTGTCTTCTTTATACGACTCCACTCGAAACTTGTTGTGAATTTCCTTTGTTAACTGTCTTTTCGTATTTCTCGATAGAACAATACGCAGAAGGAAACGTAGATCATTGTTTATGATTTGGCCATTGGTTCCAGAGCTCTCCGTATAACATCATTGTCATGATTTATATAAGACATATCGCACTTTAATGCACAACGAAAACGCAGTATTGAAAGTATCTGATGCAAAGTATATGTCAAACTGATTTGATTTAATAACGCGCGTCCATATTTTCGTTCGATTGTCTCATCAGAGTAACAATTTGAATCGAAAGAGGTAATGGTAGTAAATTCGTACTTATACATTCAATACGGTGTTTTCGATATCATCTTAATAAATAAAGGATCGATTCAAAACAATAATTACACACATAATTAACCATCACGGCTTATGTCTATTGTAACGGCTTTTTACAGTTTGCAAAACGCACTTTAAACCGTAGATTCCAAATCAAATATGGGCTATTATGTCTAATCTAAATCAAAGAATCCCCATATAAATGTAAAGTTTAGCTATTCATAGTTCATTGAATATCTTACGTTATCCATATAGCCATGCACATTATTTTATATTGATTGGGGTTAATAAAGTGGTTATCGTCTTTTTGCAAATATATACTTGCAATTGACACAATAAAGTCCGTGTGATGCAAGAGTGAGGTATTTACCATGCATAAGAAAAAGGGTTAGGTTGCAACTCGTGTTTGGTATTGTTTTATTATTTGTTTTATTACTTTTGTTTTACATAATGAAGTATTATTTAAACCCAAATGTATATTTTTTAAACACATGTTATTTTACGTTTGCAAAATCAGACAGATGTTGTTGTATAAGTCCATCTATTCTTTAACAGTCCAAGGCAAGCTAACTCATTTATGCATTCAATTAGCATAACAAATATGTTAATTATATTCATTATATCAATCCGATATATCAATTCCGATTTTCAGACAGGCAACTTTAATTCAAAGGCATAATTATTATATCAAATTGATGCATAGTCTATGATGTAAGTACGAATCCCGTGGTTATTTTGCATCATCTTTACGACTAGCGGCATCCGGACAGGCTGCCGTTTGACCAATAAATACATGTAGTTAACTCGTTTAATGGTGACTTATTAATATATTATTTTAAGTAAACATATACGTACACGTCTGTACGACCGACGTTATAAACATTTTTGCTAAAGACACTACGTCGTACAATCCAGCCAATTATATTTCATGAAGTTGTGTTGTTTGTGACTTAACATTTTTTCAGCTGAACACAGCATTTTGTTTGTTTTAATAGTGCATTTGTGTGTTAACAAAACCGATCGATAGCAAATAACAATGACATAGTGTATCCTCTCGTTAGTGACTTATATCATCACCTCTGAGATTATACTAGTATCTCACCAGAATAGATTTAACACTCACGTTTCAAAATAGTTTCATTTGTTTAATCTTACTCTTAATTTGTTTTTCTGAATAGCTCTATCTGTATTCACAAAGTACGTTTCTCAAATGAATATTAGTTTTTTTCTCGATTATCTTGTTTTAGGATATTGATTTAAAGAAAAGTACATTTACGCAATTTTTGTTACCTATTGTTCTTTGTAATATATTTGAAACAAAACGCATCTTAAGTATGTTTAAAGGGTAAAGAGTAATAGTGCACACGTTTTTGTCAACTAGTGGAGTACTGGTAAGGTTTAACCACATACATACTTCTAACTGAATTAAGCCACAAAAGACAATATACATTTAATGGCGTTCCGACGATTTGTTATAATGTCTTAAAAATATTGCTATTCCCAATTAATATTAAATCTCATGAGATAAATTTTATTTAATTTAAAGGCATAGGAATTGCTTATAGTTTCGTGCAACATTGTTGAACTCTATCTACTACACTCCAACACCTCAATGTTTTCCCGATACAGCAATGACAGAGTACATTGTATGTCTGCCCATATAATGACCAAACATATTTATGATATAGACAAATTATTGGTGCATCTAACATTGTAAGATACCGTATTTTACTTTTGTGGCGATATATATACTGATATTACAAGCTTGGTTTCATGTTTTTTTTTGTTTGTTTGTTTTTTTTTTTGTTGGTTGGGGGCTTTATTACCGTCTTCAAAAATGATTAATTACCAAAATGTGATTACGGGTTCTGTGCGAAATATCTGACAATTTGCTTCTCGCAAACTCTTAAACAGGCCATCAATATGTAATATTCGGTAAACTGTAATGGATTAATGTTTATGAATTTGCGGACTCATAATTCATCGTCAACGTGTTCATTTGAATATTCCCAAACGCTACTTAAAGTCCATTTCTCTGATTTCAGGATTACATTTGTCTGATCACCTCCTGGTTGACTTATATATACACCACAAAAAAGTATACGGCAATCCTAAGTTATGATATCATTTAACTGTATTTGTAATACATGTTTGCAAATACTTTAAAAACAACGTACAAAAGAAAACACCAAAATAATCGCATTAATTACCAAACACAGCATAAGCTTGATTAACAATTTTGTTTTCGCGTGAGCTGCTAGCAAAGGAAAGTATTAAACAATCTGGTGATTATTTTTCAATTGGAAAGTGTGATTATAAAAAACCAAACTGGGGCTAAACATTTTACCAAAACAGGTCATTGAAACCTGAATGTTCCACATTATTACAAGCAGAAGACGTCACAGACGTCAAACAAGTATTTTAAGCATCGTTCTTTTTGGGTCAAAGGTCTATGAACTTTGTATGGACAGAGTGCCTAATGAAGTTTTATAACAGTATCATTCCCACCCTATGTCAACTGTTTTTGTTAACCTTGCCCGATCTGTTATTATCAAGACAAATATATCTGTTTACAAAGAAGTTTTTAACCTTCACGTATGGATAAAGGCCCTGAAACTTGCCATACTCACATATCGATGATGATCATACAATAACGAATCAGATTAAGGCAATATTTTTAAGTCACTGTCAGCATACTACGATAAGCTACATGTTTGTTAATGTAGATCACCTCTGTGTAGTTCAACTGATTTTTTAATAGTTTGATGTTTTAATGTGAGTTTTGAATTAATTTATTATATTTGTAAACCTTAATTTAAATTCGTTCATGCAAGTGCGTTTGCAAAAAAAACCTGAACTATAACCAGAGGGATACACACCGAGTGTATGATTGCTAAATTGTAATTGTTGTCAAAGACCTATATTGGTTTACGCTGATATTAGACAACTGTTGAGCACCAGACCACCATAACCCGTTGCATAAATTGTTACAAGAGTATCGTTAACGGGTCTCAATGTGGCAGTTTCCGTAACATGGGCAATATATCAATGATCATAAACACTTCTGACAACAAAGAGTCAAACTTAATAAGTATTGATTTCCAGAGGTTGTACCTACTTCCCAGATTTGCCCTACATGTGTGCGTTGCTTCAAGCATTAACCAAAAGCAATAGTGCGGATATTTCAGATAGTTATTTCAAGCAGTGTCCACGTAATACAATAATGAAAACACCGAATGATGAACATTCATTACAAAAACAAGAGAAAACTATGATACTACACATATTTTTGTCAATAATGAAGAATTCGGAAAATTGTTTTTTTTTTTTATAAAAACATATGATCATCACACACCCAACTTGTAAAACATACATTCTGAACAATAGCGCCATTTAGGACAACCAAAAAGTATAAATATAATTTCAACACATAAAATATTAATATATAGGACACGAATCCATCGTTCTATAAGAATTAGACTTCATAAACTGGTTTACATACGAACACTTTTGATAAGAGTTTATCAAACATAACAATACGCGTTATCCCTTATCGGTCCCTGGGGTAAGAACTGGCTAGCCAATTAGACAATGATGACACAACTGGAGTGTGAACACTACGGGTTCCGAAATATTTGAGTCGCAAAAAATAACCTATCCGAAGAAAAGCCTAATACAGTTTCGAAGTCGTCTGTTTATAATATAATATTATATAATATATTGTATAAAAATAAAATAGCATTCTTGGAACAACTGTTATAGGCATGTGAAAAGAAGGAACTGCGTCGATTCAAATAACAATATGTGAATCTCCAGCATCAACACAGACATCAGATGCGTATCTCATATGATTAATAGTTATGTTATTTTCGTAATTAGGAAACATCTTAAGTTTAGATTAATTCAATTATTGAATTCAATTATTTAATAATTTACATATTATTGATGGTTGTCCAAACGTACGTTATCAACGTATGCTTTTATTTTATGAATTCTGTGTTAAATATTAAACAGCTACCCTAGAAATGGTCACAATATAGTTCACGCTCACACGTAAATAGCACCTCATTAGAAGAGGTAAAATACACATACACATCCATTCTTATTTTCGTGAAGTTTATGTTTATGTTACGTGTTTATTTAAATGTTACAAAATCGGTTAATTAAGGTCATTAGTCGGAGGAAAATACATCCCCTGTCTGTACTGAGTTAAACAACATTTTCACTGTATGTTTGTTTTAGAAGAATAGACATGTTCCTACATGAAAACATGGCATGAAACTAGGGTAAATTAATGGTTATTATTTAACTTTAAAGCAAACGTTGATGTTCGCCAAAATTAAGTGACTTCATTGAATTAACACACACAATAAATAAGCATTGATTTCTTAGTGTTGTATTTTATTTCATTACTATTCAACAAGATGTGCGTGTAACATCATTCAGCTATAGATGGTTTATTTAAAATACCGGTAACACATAGCTTTCCAGTAAATGAACTTCTGAAAATGGTACCACAAAATTATGAAAATTGACTCAAAGATGAATGGAATGACTTCAATACAAGTACGATGTGATGCTTGCTCAAGATATTGTTAAAGACGCAGCCAAGCAAAAATTGATCTCGATACATTTCTTGGACCTGTTAATAAACTGAGTTATTTTTAATTAAAGACTGTGTTCTAATACTGAGTATGTTTTCTGTCTATCCTCCAAGCGTTAGTGTATAAGTTGCATACGCATAAAGCGTGAACATAATGTGCAAACGCTATAGTGTTGTGTATATACAATGTATGGAGTCAAAACCGACGAAAACAATCATACAATTCTGCATACGCTTAACGATCACATAACCTTATATATTTTTATTTCTAAATACGAATGTTTGTTTTGCATGTTTGTGAATCGCTGAATTCGTTTAAAACTTAGATTTAAAACCGGATAAAATATCACTTTGGCTGGTCCGAATTCACCAAGTTAATCGTCTAAATAACTTGATTGATTAGAAACTTCGTCACAAACAGTGTAAAGCCTCAGTGCAACAGAATCCATCGATTGCCGTAATTATATGCATATTTTTTTTATTTATTGTTTATAATATTATATTTTAAATGGTATTTTTGTGAAATTATAATCCACTCGGACATCACAAATACGTTCATACGCAAGTTGGTTACATAAATCATAATTTACCATAATATGCTATCGTAGGTTCTTCTCGTGCTATAATATCAACATATAACTATTTTACGGATGCTGTGGAAATTGACAATAATGCATATACATAATGTATTGATGTATCAGCAAATGAACTTAATGAACCTTTTATCGTTCAAGAAGTTGAACGATCATCGTCCAATTTGATAAACAACAACACTTATGGTGTTGATGGTATTCCCGCGGAATTTTATAAGTATACTTCGAACGAAATAGCACAGTATGTATGTGTACTGTTTAACAAAATTCTCGATTCAAGTTATTTTCCAGAATCGTGGGGAACCAGGATTGAATGTCCTACTTTTAAATCGGGAACAACTAATGACCCTGGAAATTACAGGGGCATTTCTATGACTAATACTATATACAAAGTATTTTTTGATATAATTTATACATGTTTATACTCTTGGGCCGTGAACAATAATAAAATCGACGAATCGCAAGCTGGCTGCCGACGTGGGTACTCGACGGTTGATTACACTTTTTGCCTCCAAGCTATGATACAAAAGTACTCATAAAAACGAGAGACATATCATATTGTCTATACATTGATTTTTAAGAAAGCTTTTGACTCTATCAACCATTTTAAATTGTTTAAATGTCTTTAAAGAAACGGCTTACATGGGAAATTTATTAACGTTCTAAAAGCTATGAATAAAAACTTAAAATCCTTTGTAAAATTGTAAAGGAAATCTACATGCTCAAACGTTAATAACACACAGTCAGTTGAGCACGTTGTTACCAATTTGTTCTCTTGTAACATCGGCACCAGACAAGGATACAAAACAAGTTCGACAATATTCTCCCTCTTTATTGACGAATTATCTACCGTTCTGCGTGAAAACTGTGGATCGGGTATTTGTGTTACCAATCAAATTCCCGACATTAGTTTTTTTTTTGTTCCCTGATGATATCGCAAATTGCGCTGAAACAAAACAAAAATTACAAGAACAAATCAATTTAATAGATATTTTCTGTCAAAACTCAGGGATGAAAGTAAATCTCAATAAAACTAAGATAATTGTATTTCGTAACAGTTACTGTGGAGTACTAAAAGAACCGAACGTTGGTATTTTAGGGGCAAAGAAGTAAAAACAACACCAGTATACAAGTATATGGGCTAAATGTTTACCCCTTCATTATCATGGAAATTGGCACTTGATAAGCTAGCTGCCCAAGCACAAAAGGCTATATTCTCAATAAATAACTTTCAAAAGCCATTTGGCTACTTTCAACCTTTGGACATATTTAAAAAATTTGATTCCATGATCAAACCTATTCTTTGTTGTTTTTTTTCAATTCTGTCAAATGTATACTACAGCCTTTATGCTAAGCAAAAATGCAATTTCTACCTGCCTTGTTTTTTATTCGAAAATAGTTTGTATGTTTTGTACTGTAATAGTGTTTTAACCAAATATAGGGATATGAATACGTACAAGCAATCGAAACAGTTCACACCACGTTTTGTAAAAAAAAAACAAACTTAAGCTAAATAAAAACACAAATAGTTGTATTGGATTGTGAGAATGTGGTAGAAATCCATTGTGTGTAAATTATTTTACTAATTGTATTAGTTATTGGTGTTACCTTTTACAAATGCCCACGCATCGTTATCAAACAAAATGTTATTTATTGTTAAATTCACTAGAAGACGCTTGGCAAATCTGCTGTGCATCGAAAATAAGAAATTTATTGTTTACATACGGATTTGTTTATGCTTGGATAAGTCAATATGTTGGTGATAAAAACATATTTATATCATCTTTTAAACAACGCGTAATTGATTGCTGCACGCAAAAATGGCATGACGACGTTTCAAACTCGAGTCGATGTCACCATTATAAACATTACAAAAGTCTACTTAACACAGAAATATTCTTGACAATTGACGTAAGGCCAAAGTATAAGATTGCTCTTTCGAAATTACGAGCCTCCAACAACAAATTACAAATCGAACTGGGGAGACACAATAATGTACAAAAAGAAAACATAATATGTAATACTTGTTCTACAAACGAAGTTCGATATCTGGATTGCGAATACCATACTTTCTTCAGGTGTACCAAATACAATGAAATACATTAAATTATTATATAGCTGGTATTCTTCAGGTGATTCACCGCTAGATTTTTATACCTTAATGAGCTTTAACGATGAAGCTGTTTTAAAACAGTTATGTATTTATGTATATCATCTACTGAAAAATATCAATAGCTAATCAAATACTTTCAATATATTAACACCGCATCTATTCTGTGTTTTTTTATATGTGTGTGCGTAAATTTTGGTATGTTCTAACCACAACTATGTTAATATCTGAAAAAAACAAACAGATAACTTAATCATGTACATTTATATATTTACACAACCCATATGTATATTTATTAACATGTTCTAGACGCAACTTTGTTACGATTTAATAGATAATTATAATATATAACTATGTATTTTGGGCCAGAGGCCTCTTTTTTTCAAAATAAAATTGACTTGACTTGATATTATATGAGGTGTCCATATTTTTCCATTGCTAAAATACTTATTTTGAAAGTGATAATTGTGCATGGTATTTCAAACAAAATATTGTTATCAATAACTACATTTATAAGAATAGTGTATGGATGTGGTATCAAACCAACTACATGCTCTGATTGAACAACCACTAACCAATGAGAAAGAACCAGTACAAGACACAAATTAACCTTCTGCAATTCTCGATTGCACTGATTTCAGAACCTAATTTTGGTAAGCCTTTCAGATGATTGCACCATATTTTGCCTTGCTCTCTGAACGCTGTAATGCAGTAAACACTCTTGCGCAATAATATAGCTTTATTGACATATATTTTACGTTTGGAAAGGCATAATGACACTCCTGAATGTATTGATAACGATGTACGATATTGAAGTTTGTGTTATGTCAAAACGTAATTTGTCTCGGAGTTTGTCTTAATATGACTGTTTCAAGCATCATAACTGTACAGTTGTTGAATTTATCTTCTTGCACAATATGTTTTCCCAATGAACATGTATTACAATAAGCAAAAGCAAATATATGCTATAAAACTTACGGCTTTTCAAATTGTATAGTATTTTGTAAACTGGCTAACACCATGTCAATAGCGATGTGTATGCATATGCCATGTCTGTTATTATTATATAACGTGACAGAACTAAAGATTTTGTGTGGGTGTGTCAATTTCATTATGTCACTTACTAAATAATCTAAGTACTAAATAATAATAGATCTTAGGTTAGCTCCGGATAATGTTCTAACGTTTGTATATATATATATATAAACCGATTGATATAAAATTTGTAATGGAGGTACGATTAGGTCGATCGCCATGCATTCTTAATGAAACATACAAGTAATCGGTTTCCTACCTTTGCCCTTTGCTAATAAGATTTCAGACTCTTAAGTCTTAAATAAAAACACCAACTAAAAAACTCTGAAAACAACAAGCAATGCATTTTTGACAAAATCATCAACTATTGAACCCTTCATTAGGCATTAAGTGTAGAAAAAAACACGTGATAAAAACTTATCCATTTCATATTTGCTATGATGAGCCTGTCGCTATTAGTATATTTCAATAATTTTATTCATTTGAGGTGTGTCGTGCCATTTTATTTGCACGAAACTCTAAAACAATCTTAAAGTCTTAAGATTTATGTTTTCTAAGCATCTCTTAATAAACTTATTATGCTATTAACACTTACGGAGTATTACACAAATATATATATAATTATATGGTATAAATATTTACTATTGTTCGTACTCCTATTGCAGATTAGTGTGCTTAGATTACATTTTGCGACTCAAAACCGTTTAAATATACATGAATTATATATATGTATAGGCTTTACATGTATTGAACATGTCTGGGTATTGACATTCTTCAAATACTAATTGTGAATATCTTAACATGAATACTTTTTTTACAATTACATTTGATGTGATGAATAATAATAACGTCTTCATACTAGTGATTTGGAAAGAATTGCAAGACAAATAATTGATTATGTTTATATTTGATCAATAGAATGCAATCACATAAAACTACTTTATTCAGGATATACATACATTCAGGACCCATCACTATTATACACCTTATACTAATTGTTTTAGTTTATATGCGTATTCAGATGCAGTCAGACACATATGCAAAATAAAAGACACGAAGAAATATAAAGTATCATGGACTCGAACCAATATAAAGTATCAGATGCAGTCAGAAAACAATGCAAAATAGATGAGGAGAAGCAAACAACATATTACTTTATACGCCTTGGATCAAGTCGATTGTAGTTGATTTGACATGAAGATATGATCCATTTCATATACCTTTCACATAAATGCACTAAATTGTGACTAGCCGAGAGACCTAAGAAATACAGAATATCACAACTACATGAAGTCCTGAATGCTTTTACGGGTCATTTATACGATAAGAGTCTCGTAATGTAATACAAGACCGCATTCATCGTGTTTTCCTTTGCGTGTTCCTAGATGTGGGGAGTGGATAGCGACAAAGATAATGGCGGCACTGTGTGAGTGCGTAAATGGTAATTTAAAATAGGTTAGAGGCAGCGTCAGCAAGAAAAACAATTGACGTTTGCAAACCTATATGAAATACGTTACTGAGTGCAATCTTCATCGGAGACTATGAATGCCAATACATAAAAGTATCACTGTAACACACACAAAATAAGAAACATAACATATGTTTCCGGGATTAATAAACTTATAATCAGCCCATCCATTCCCGCGAAGAAATCACCATCAAGCTGAGCTATGATAAAACACAACTAAAAGCTAAATAACCCTATTTGCATCTGGTTTATCGTAGCAAATATCATACGAAAACATTAATTACACTCAGTTAGAGTATATTATTTGTATCATATTAAGCATGCATATGTGTAACTGTATTTAACGTTTATGTGTTATGTATATAGTTATATAATCTAAACAATGGTATCTTGTTATATTTCCATCTGCATTTATTACAGACTTGATGTAGTAAAGAATCTCGTTTTGCAGGTGTAATACGACATGCTAACGGGATTAGCAAAGCGTATATATAACAAATTGTAATTTAAAAAAAAAAAAAAANTTATGATCCCTTAAAAAAACATGAAGTATTAATGATAATCATTATAATGGAACTGCAATTCGTAAATTGAATGGGTTAGTATTCTATACGGATTAGAAGGAATTTTGCAAAGATCCGGATTACAATTATTGCCTAAACTGGTGTCCATTTCTTCCAGCTTTGTCTACATTTGCATTAAAAGATGTTCCTTGAACAACATATATTAATGTTGTTTCAGGTGGTCTATTTGGCGATGACTTGCCTCCTGATATTGTAAAGGCCTTCAAATACGCCATCTATCGGGTCAGCAATGAACTAAACTTGCTACGTGACGTCACTCTTGCATTTGACGTCTAACGTCTACCTGTCTTCAACAGTTCGAAGCCTTAAATAAATGTTTGAAATGCATATAGAGTTTATCAACGGATTATTTCTTTCGGAATTGACTGACTCTGAATAAAAAGATCAAATTAGTTCATAATCTTGTAAAAACATGTATCTGCATGTGATAATAAATTACCAGTGATTACGATTTCAAATGCTTTTGCGGCGAACAAACGGTTTGAAGTATTTAAAGCATATAGACTATTTTATTTTAAGTGGAATATATATGTAAGTTATAAATGGATAAATGTTTTGTAAATAGGTCTAACAACGTCGAAGAATGCATTAATATAATGGTTTCGACCTTGTTGGAGCAATTTCGTTCATTGATGGCGAAAGCCATCGTTTTTAGGCCACATTGTGAGTGGTCAATTTGTTTTTCCGATTCCCTACAAACAACTCTAATAGCATCAATTACTGGTTCATTAACAATTTGTGCTCTGCAGGAACACTCGGTCGGCTTTTGTAATTAATCTCACTAAAGTTAGTTGTCATGCGCCATTGATCGGCATTTCACAATCGGACAGAATGCGAAGAGGGTACGGGTCAGACGATCGCTATACAATACATCATGCTAAAACATTGTTTCAAGACAAATATATTGCACGAAAGCATTGACACTTCTGATAACCTGGTATCATAAAAGAGACAAATGGATGACTAGAATATTCAATTGATGGCGGCCAAACATTTTACGAACGCCACTAAAGCGCTTCTGTCATTATAACTGCTCAATCAATCGCTAGCCACTACACAAGATCTTGCAATTTACAAGAATTTCTAGTTCATCGTTCATGTAACATTAACATACAATCATAAAAGAAATACTTTGGCTTGCCGTTGATCGATGGACAAATACTCTCAAACACATAATACATTTATACGGAAAGTATTGTGTTCTTTTTAATATGCGTATACAGTTCTTCGAAACAGATAAAGATAAACTCTAATTACAATAATGAAATACACGTACATTGTGATGTATATGCTATTAAATTAACTATATGGTTGTATATATTTAAGTCAAATAGGTGTCTACACATATTTATACTCTTTTCGTAACATGTTTTATTAAAATGCTATTTAAGCTCAAACATGTATAATATAAGTGTATACTTTATTCTCAATCTGCGTGTATGTTAAATCTTTCTGAAAGTACGTGGTTAATATGTAAACTTATGATTTATATTCTATATAAGCATTATATAGTCAATATGCTCTTATATATAAATACATAGATACGTACACTTTACATTTTATACTGAACCATTTGATACAATATGCATTTTAATATCGTAACACAGTACTACAACACATTTCAGTCTGTGAACAACTATCCCGCAACATTGTCTGCATAGTCGGTCCAGCGAACCAGGATAAAGCCGCATTCACGAGCTCCGCGTGCGTGAACCTGCACATCCCGCACATCGAGACTCGCGTGGCGCCTACGCTGCTCCCCCCCCCTGCCGGCCATTGAATCAACTTTCACCCAGATTCGGAATGGCTCTCACACGCCGTCCTTGGCGTCATACGAGCCGTCGGTTGGTCAGAGATGCCCATCGTCTACAACAACCATATAGGTAATACGTATAGAATCATTTGTTGGAATGGTGTTCTGAGATCTTATTTCAGTCGTGTTTGATGTGAAGAGTCCTATTGCACGAGTGGCGTATACAAGAATTTGATAAATCTTGACACAACCAACGACCGGTATGCGCTGTCATAGCATCGTTCTAGTATAATTTAACATGTATTATACTAATTTTGCGGAAAAGTATTTTAACGAATTAACAAACTATGTCATTTGAGGTAAACAATGCTCTTCGCGGAATTATAATGATTGCCTATACTAGCCGAATTCTAATACTTACATGCAACCGTTGTCCGGTTAATAGCATAATACGCTAAAGGAACAATCATGTATCGAATTCGGTCTCACAAGTGTGTTTCGAATACAATATAAATTGGTGACATAAAATTGATATGTATTTATTAACGTTTATCATGTCATTAACCATTGGTGTGTGTAATACACGCATTTAAACGCCTCTGTTCTAAGACTGTGCACTAAATGCTTATCGATTAAATTTAAAATAACTCTAAACAGGTCAAGAAATATTGCTATTCGTAACATGTAATCATTTAATGGATTAAAGCCTGGTGAAATTTGCGTCGTCTTTCGGAAACGCAATGCAAACATTATTTGCTCATATCTGTAGCCGGTAAAATTCAAACAAGAAAGGGAATATATGTGATCCCAATAAAAATGTCGTAAATGCAATTGTCCAATATGAATAGTGGTTATTTAAAGTGTATTTTTCGTTATTGTGTTATACAAACGCGGTGCTTAGAGCTCGTATTTCGATGCCAATATTTAACGAATGTCAAGGTCTCAATAGGATTATTATTCAGACAACGCATTTATATTTAAAAACACGTATTAACGGTAACGCTTTTGTTCAATTAAAACTACATTCACGTAATAAGTATTGACCTCCACTAATCCAATTGTAAATGTAACAGGTTTAGAGATCAACAGCTCTTTTCTCCAACACATAGTATACGAATTTCCCCTGGGATTATAATACAATTACTGTAATAATTCATCATGTGAAACTAGCTCCATTATTTAATTATTCGACGATAAGAACGACTCGATTGACACAGATGCAAATATAGTAAGCTTAATGCCCCTTTTGCTGCTACTGTACCGCAATAGTGACAATACGTTTTTTTACTTTTTTATTCTGTACAAATTTCAAATGTTTTTATAAAAGTAATACGCTAATCTTAACCATATGCAGTGATGTTTTAAGTGAAAGGTATTAGGTTTTGCTGCCAAAGATTTCATAAGAGCAAAATAAATGTGCGTATTTGCCAATGAGTAATAATAACATAAACGTAAAACAAATACCATTAACGTTCAACTAATGTGATTATACGACGTATATGTCGCATGTACTACGTTTCAAATACATTATGTTTTGTTAAATAAAAGGGAAAATAATATTCATGTTTTGCGAATAAAAAAAGAAATACTCACCGAAGTGTCAAATGTCACTTTACACATAAAAGTGTGCATAGTCTTTGATATTGAAAACCTGAAGTCGCAGTGTTTTGCCAACTACAAATTGACTACTTATTTACCCTTTTTTACACAGCTAATAAAGTCAATGCTACCAGCGATGATACCAATGGGTGAGACATTTACCGAAACAATTATCAGATGAAAGATGTAAAGACATGTTTGATTTTTTTTTTATCAATTATGTTATTATTTGTCGGTCATCATTGCTTAAACGTTTCTTCTCAAGGAAGTTCAGTTGTATTTTCGAAACGCGCATATTGTCTCAGGAAAATAATAATGTTCACTTGATTTAATGTTGCTTGTTATAACTTGTGCAATTCATGATTTAGGACATTTCAACGGTGGGTTAAAGAACGCCATCAACAGTATTCAGAAATGAACATGCACATTTGTCTGCGTCTCATGTTCTACGAATTCCCCCGAGATGACCCGAACAATAATGTAACCATACATCATGAGTGACGAGCTATGTTATCAAATAATTTGACGATAAAACGAAGCGCTTGCAGATCCAACTTATATATTTATTATGTATATATATATATATATTGTTATCGTGGTATTAATGGAAGTGTTTCTATTTCGAAAAAAAAAATATATTGTTTAACCGTCGTGTGCAATAGCGGAACGTTTCATTACTTTGAACTTTATAATAGTTCGATAAAATGTGAACGTATCACATTTATACCTTAAACTTTTTTTGTATGTGGAAATGTGATATTATTATATTGTAACGAAACAATATCACCCAAAACGACAATAAACACATTGATTGTCCATATTGAATAACAGGTATACCATCAAATAGCAAGGATAATAAGTGGAGGATCACGTTTGACATCATTACAGAAGATATATAATTAAACGGCTATCGAACCCTGAAAAAATAGGAGAACAAAACATAAACTGACTCTCTTCTACAGCATGTTTGATTCACCCCCATGTGTACAATGATCCCCTCTAACGTGGTCGTATAAATGGCTTATCCACGTCGTCGCAGCATTCCTTGTTATGAGCAGCTTTTGCCACGATCTTTGTTACCATTAACTATAAACTTATGGAACATAACCGGAATTTGTAAGAGCGGCACATTTCCTCCCTGCTTTCAAAGCAAATCTAAACAATGACAGACGGACCATTCTCATGCATAACTATAATGGTGGGCGAATGTGTAATGATCGTCATGCACGTTTGTGAATGCAATGTGGCAATTGATAAGAGCATTAGTACGCGAAATTCTTTTAAGAAAGTGCATATCGTCACTATGATACAAATGAAAATACATATATCTTTTTATTCACTTGCCTAATTTATACTGAAAGAAACTACTATATTTGATAATTTGTCAAATTTCAAACCAATAACGTCATGAACTACTACGATGCCCCGTCCCGCAACTGCTTCTTGTCTTATCATCAATTGTAAAACTTTACTATCTTTATCTTGTTTTAACTATATTGAACATATAACATAAAATGCTGATAAATGTTAATGTCATGCCTTTTTCGTTATCTACATTATTTTGTCGCACGCTTTGAATTATATCTTATATCATCTTCTCATTCATATACTTTATTTAAGTTACACTATATTAATATACATTTGTATACACTTGACATGTATATGCATTGTATTAACAGGTTTAATAGTTTTTACCATATCATCAGCAGGTATAACTGACAGAAGAAAGACATAGCACAAGCCTCGAACTTTTTTTCTCAATTCTGTCAAATTATAGTTTACATTCTTTATGTTAAGCAGTTAATCAATTTCTACATGTTTGACATCTTTTTACGAAGTAGCATGCGTGTTGTTATGCGTAAATAGTCTACGCGGAAATAAATAACCATTTATTCCATCAACTTAACCATTTTTGAAATTATTAATAGTTCGTATGAAAATATAACATTTTAGGCACGAAGTATATTGTTTTAAAACTAACGCTTGCTTTGCTATTAATTTACGTTTTTACAAGATATAACCAGGGCGTTTTAACGGTTTATGGCAAAGCGTGTGGACGGAATATTTTTACGTCTTATGTAAATGATGTGACTTCATTACGATCTCAACAAATTATTGCATCTAAATAAACAACAAAAAATATGTTTGAAAAAAAATGTCACTGTAAGGGCGAGTATAAGTATATTACCCAAGAAAGGTCAGTTTACAAAACGAATGTGTGAGAAAGGGTTATTGTACAACCAAGACAGGAGATCCTCAGGTTACTGCACTGGCTCCAAAACATGCATGTGTAATGTTCAAAATACTCGTGCTCATGTTTATGACCCTTTGTGGAACCGCTCCAATTTACATCAGAGAGCTGTTCACAACTGGTGAAGATCGACCCAGACTTAGATCATTTGATGGTAATAATTTCAACATCCCAAGAACTCGAATACAGAAGGCTGATATATCAATAGCAGTGATTGGACCAAAGTGGTGGAACGCTCTTCCAAAAGACTTAAAATGCATACAGAGCAAATTTCAGTTTCAAATTAAAATTAAAACGCATTTGTTTCGCGTTTTCTATAAGTGTAATTGTATTTGTAACCCTGCATTGTTGTTTTTTCTGTCCAAAAAGATAACGGCTAACGAAGATGAACACGGTCTCAAAAGAATACAGAATGAAGCCGAGAAAACATTTCAAATTAAGATAAAACGTAATCGAATTATTTTAATCTGATATAAATAATACCTTGTTCTTATTCATTGGTTTTATTTTGCGTAACAATTGATACTCGAAAATTACAAGTTTCTTCTTGCGACAGTTCCGTCCAATTTTCTTCACTTACATGTTGTCCCTAGAAAATAATTATTTTCAGATGGATTCAAACCTATTTGTACATACCCCCGAGACAAGCCATATAGATCTTTAAAACCATCCATTTTGCAATAATGCTAAGAAGAAATGAGTATCTTGCATATTCTTTGAGGCACAGTTGTTTACGTTGACAGCTTCGAAATCTCTTGTGGATGAAGGTAATATCTTTGGAATGTCTGTTGCGGTGTAATTGTATATCTTTTCAAGCGAACCGATTTCCAGATCGTGCTTCCAAGCATTGGGAAGTATACGAGTATGATGAAAGTAAGTAGTTAAGTTCAAAGAAATGTACAAGATATATTCGTTTTTTTATGATAAATAACATGTGCATAATTGAACAATTAAAATAAGTTGGTGTTTTTTACACACTCATTCAATGATGCATTTCCCTATTTCTAAATATACTGTGTACTTTTAACAATTGGCTTCTGATTCATTGGTATAAACTGATGTCTGTTTAGTACAAATGCGTTTCTATAACCAACGCTAATCAAAGCTTTATTTTTTCGATGAAGGTAAAATAATGTTGCAGTCGATGGGCCTCTTTTGATTTGCTGAATGGAAACTTTGTCATGAACATTTTTCAGTAAATATTTTACGACGATATGCATCTCAAAATTCAAACGTCATACAGAGACCCGAGACTCAAAATAAACAGTGACGACTTTAAATTGCGTTACTGCACGATTCTTTATGTTGTAGAATCCTTAATCAGGGGAGTACAAATAAATTTAACTTATTTAAACTTTTTCAAAATCACATATATATAATATATATCATCTAATATAATATATAATATATAACAATATATATATTATATGTATTTATCTGTATGCAACTGCAATTGGTACATGAATGGGGACAGCATTGATTAGGATAAGAGTTGTTTTCCAAACGTTGAGCAGATCCGGCTAAACTTACTATTTACTTAATTTAAGTGCGTATCGGTTTTTGTATTTGCAATGTATCTTCTGGCGAGATTGTATTGGCAATGAACTATCATATTTAGAAAGCAACAACTACATTGTCGAGCGGTCCTATTTTTAAACACATTCGGACGCTGTCGTTTTAAATATACATCCATCTCGAATCGTCAGTTCTTCTCCAACACGGTCGTGCTTACATTCGTGTGATTCTCACACAGGTCTACTTCAATATTGAATTACTTATAATCGCGTGATTATTACACAGAGGTCTACTACAACATTGTCGTACTAATAATCGCTTGATTCTTGCACAGGTCTACTTTAACATTGTCGTACTAATAATCGCGTGATTCTTACACAGAGGTCTAATACAACATTGTCGCACTTATAATCGCTTGATTCTTGCACAGGTCCACTTCAACATCGTCGTACTTATAATCGCGTGATTCTTACACATATGTCTACTACAACATTGTTGTACTTTTAATTGCGTGATTCTCACACAGGTCTACTTCGGCATTGTCGTACTTATAATTGCGTGATTTTGACAGCAATGTCTACTCCAAAATTGTCATACTTATAATCGCGTGATTCTCACACAGGTCTATTCGAACATTGTCGTACTTATAATCGCATGATTCTTACACAATGGTCTACCACAACATTGTCGTTCTTATACTCGCATGATTCTCACACAGGTCTACTTCAACACTGTCGTACTTATAATTGCGTGATTCTCACACAGGTCTAGTCAAACATTGTCGACTTAAAATCGCGTGATTCTTGCACAGGTCTACTTCAAAATTTTCGAACTTATAATCGCGTGATTCTTACACAGGGCTACTTCAACATTGTCATACATATAACTGTGTGATTCTCACACAGGTCTACTTCAACATGGTCGTATTTATAATTGCGTGATTCTCACAGAGGTCTACTCAAACATTGTCGTACTTATAATTGCGTGATTCTTACACAGGTCTACTTCAACATTGTATAACTTATAATAGCGTGATTCTTACACAGGTCTGCTTCAACATTGTCGGACTTATAATCGCGTGATTCTTACACATAGGTCTACTACAACATTGTCGCACTTATAATCGCGTGATTCTCACATAGGTCTACTTTAACATGGTCGTACTTATAATTGCGTGATTCACACACTGGTCTACTCAAACATTGTCGTACTTATAATACAGTGATTCAAACACAGGTCTACATCAACAGTGTAGAACGTAAAATCGCGTGATACTCACACAGATCTACTTCAACATTGTCAAACTTATAATCGCGTGATTCTTACACATGTCTACTTCAATATTGTCGTACTTATAATCGCGTCATCCTCACACAGGTCTACTAAAGGTACATCATTGATTCGAGCCAGTAACGAGACAGTCAATATGGGAGTTGTGGTACGACAGGCGGACGTCCACAACACGAGGTGCACACACGAGGAGGCGAAGAAAAAGGGGTGGCGGCACATTGTTGTGGAGCTCAACCTTTCCGAGACAGCTTCATTTTTGAAAATGGTAAGGTGGTGTTGTCGCTCAGGTTATAAAGCAAACTTGATTTAGGCGAATACCAATGGTGTTGATCAAGAGCATTTAAAATACATATTGATAGGAACTATTTTATTCCAGAAAATAAACTTAAGGGGTGTTGCGGCAGTTTTGCTGATTTTTTTCCATCTAATAACTTTTGCTCAAAATTTATATTCAAGTACTACATACAAATACTATATGAAAAATGAAATAAAAACATAGGGTCACCGGCCTTGTTTTGATTTTATTCACCATTTTATAACATGTACTTTTTCATTAAATCTGAAAAATCTCTAATTGCATAAAAATGATTAATAACCTATGAAATTGGCAACATATTGATATTATATAAGATAATATATATCATATACCATTTAATTAAACCACAAACTACCAAAAAATGGAGAACACAAGTTAAATTTTAAGAAATTTTAATTTTTATAATTTTTATGTCACCCAAAAAAACGTATTTTTTTTACTATTTTAACACAAAAATGGAAGTTAAAAAAGTTCTATCTAATAACTTTTTGCGAAACTGCTCAAATATGTTCATCTACGTATTGTTATCATAAAACAAAAATAAAAAAGGGGGGTCACCGCACTTTTAACAGAGATTTTTTTGTTCAACTATCCCTACCGTCTATGTCAAATTTCCTAAAATACAGCAATTAGGCGAAACCCAAGTACCGGTACACAGACTGTTATGCATAAACATTATAGATTGTTTACAATCTTAATTGGGATCACAACGGCTTACTAAAACACAGCACTAATACAATATTTAATCACAAACATAAGACCATACAGTATCAAACTCGACCTTAATCCTCCATAACAGGGACTTGTTGACAGATTTCGGCATGTTTTGGAGTTTGTGATTAAATGCTTTAAATTTATTAATGTAAACAACAGGACTAAAGAGCTCCAGGAAAAAAACAAGAGTGAAATAAAAGAAAGAAAAAAAGAATAAAAAAAAGTTTACCGCACCTGGGATCGAACCACTGAGTACCTATTATGAACCTACTCGGTCATAAATGTGTGATGATTCTGATAACAAAACTATTGGGTTGTGATTATAGCATCGGTGTTGCCATAAATATATTCTCGGTTAAATAAACTGCCGCAACACCCCTTAAGCTATAGCTTCGTAATTCATCGTTCCTTTGATTTAAATGGCAAGAATACTTCTAAACAAAGATGCAATGTTGGAATGATCTTTCAAATATTTATAATACTGTTTCTGTTCAGGCGTTGCAAGAGGTCATGATATACTCACATATCACCATTATATCAAAAAATAACTTGGTAAGTAGCTATGTTATATGTTTTGTTAACAATTTTGGTGTATACTGCAAGGGTCAAATTAGTATCTTTACAATGTACATTATACATGGTAAAGGGCGTGAAAAAAAAGCATTATTAATAGGACAGTTCGCTGAATTACTTTCAATCGGTTGGTTCATGTCGGCTTTCCATTTTACTTGCTCACAATCAAGATTAAAGCGTTCTTAAAACATGATTAATTAGCATATTTAAAGTCATATTCGATTCCTCAGGTCATGAATTGTATTATCAATCAGTAAATGTTCTTCAAATATTGTTCACATACATATACATCGTTACAATACGGTTAGTCAATATAATTGCGTTACATTATCTTGTCGTCATGATCCCTCTACTAGACGTCATGAATGATGAACCAGAAGAATATCACCGAGGTACCAATTTAACTTTTGGTTTAGAATTTTAAAAAGTCATCAAAAAAAGTTCAACCAAAGCAAAACTTTTGAACTCAGAAAAGCCGGTAATTACTTTGTGTACTTTTTTTATCATAGACGTGATATGATAGCAGATCATGCAATTAACTGAATAACGAATCATCAATTTTAATCAAACGTCAATTATTTTTGGTCGACTTATGTTCTTACTTTAGTAATTAAGTAATCACCAAGATTTCCATGTTAATACCAAAACAGGGATTTATATTGAGACATCATTAACTTTTGTAATTTCTTCAAAAACTGGTCGTCTTTAGATGAATTTCGTGTCGTTTGTGATCTTAATCCCACAGGATAATACATTATTGGCAATAATAGATCTTGATAAAACGTGTACTTTGTGTGTATTTAGTATCAAACCAGTATTAAAAACAAGAAATTGTATTTTTTACTTTGTGAATACAGAAAACAAGTACATTTTGCTTTTACAATTGCTAATACGTGGCCAATTATCATATAAAATCGTGTATATTATACACATTTACGCCATCACAGCTGGTGAATGGTAATAACAGTATTATATTTACAACAAACTCAATACTTGTTGGTTTATTAACAATTACATCATACCGCTTTGAATATTGTAAATAAATAGTAAGTTTATGCCATGAGATTCCATTAATACGTGATATGCCTTCTTGTTTATATAACAACGAAGATGGTTCTGAAAACCTTTTAGTTAAAAAAAATAAGACTTAACAATTCAACACGATGAACTTTTAATAAACATACCCACCTACCGTTTGATGAATCGCGCTTCACAAGTATTTAAGCATCTGTACATTTTGTCCATTTGTTGTGCGTACACGGTTAACAGATTAAAGCATTCATCTGAATTGCATGACTTTAACCATTTGATACTTAAACTAATAGTAAAAAAAAATTAGTTTTGGTCTTACATCATCCACTTAAAACATGAGGATAAACACTGATAATTTAGGCTATGAATTTATTATTGTAATCCCGAAGTATATCATTTAAACAAATGTAAACCAAGCCTACCATACACTACAATACCTACATACATACCTTTATGCATTTGGCCTTGTAAACTCAAACAATAGGATAACGCAGTGATATGCTTAAATGAATCATTTACATATAATATAAGCCGTCTTTAAATGTACACAACGGTCTTCCTTAGCAGATTGATGTACTGTTGCCTGATCTATATTCTTATCATGGAAACTCTCGACGAGCTAATACTTCAAAAAGAGACCTTGCTGCACTCTCTGTCTCACCCTTTGTTAAAGATATGGCGTACATTAGATCACAGCAATCAAACGCAATGCAGGCTACTAGATGATCGATCTTCTCATGCAAAGCGAACTTCAATATATCGCCTGTCTGTAATTTGGTAAAAAGACATGGGCACTGTATTTTTTTGCATGAAGGAAAAACCTTTGCCGACATGAATCAATCGCATGATAACAGGGTAAACTACTGGTTATTAATTCACGTTTACAATGTAAGCAAAAATGCATATGCGCCATTATTAAGCGACTAAATTGACGAAACAAACAAAATTAATAAGCATTGATTTTTCCTGGATTTTGTTTTCTTTCATTACTATTCAACAAGATTTGCGTGAAACTTCATTCAGATATACAGGCTCATTTTAAATACCGGTTACACATAGCTTTACAGTTAATACATTATTGATGGTCTGAAACGGAATAAATACAATTAATAAATTCCAAAAAGATGAATTTCTTCAATAAAAGTACGATGTGATGCTAATTTAAGATATTGTTAAATACGAAGACATTCAAAAATTGAACGTAGATCGAGCACGCATTTGGTTAACGGACCCATTAATAAAATACATCATGTTTTAATTTAAGACTTTGTTCTTATTCTGAGTGTAGTTTCTGTATATCCTCCGTACGTATTTGTTTATGTTGAACGGGTTGAAAATGCATAACGCCCGCACGTGATCTGCAAACGCTAGGGTATTGCGTATGTACACGGTATGCAGTCAAAACGGAAGTTATCATACAATTATGCAATACGATTAACGATCATTAACACATATATTTTTATTTGTCAATACGAATGTCGGATTTGCATGTTTGTGAAAGGCTTAATCAGTATACGACTTGGATTAATATGCGGATTCACCACGGTATTCGTCTTTATAACTTGATTGATAAGAGACGTCGGCTCAATTAAATGCGATATAAGCCATCGATTGTCGTTAATCTTTTCATATAAACCTTATTGGTTTATAGTATTATATTACAAATGTTGTTTCTGTTAAATTACAATCCACGTGTACATACGCAAGTTGGTAACAAAAAGCATAATTGAACATAGTGAGTTATCGTAGGTTGTTACATGTAGCATGCTATAATATGAACACATTATCGAGTAGTCCATATTTTCCATTGCTAAAATACTTATTTTGAAAGTGATAAATATACATAGTAGTTGGAACAAAATATTTTTAAACAATATCTACTCTGACATCATGTTTAAGAATAGTGTATGTATTTGGTATAAAACAGCTACATAATACGATTGAACAAGTACGAACCAATGAACAATTACCAGTACAAGACACAAATTATGCTCGATTGCATTGATTTCCGAAACTAATTTGGTAAGCCTTCCAGATGATGGCGCCAGATTTTGCCTGGCTCTATAAACGTCATAGTGTAATGCAGTAACACTATTGCACAATACTAGAGCATTATTGACATATTTGTTGCGTTTTAAAGATATAGTGGAAATCGTGCACATGTCAATAGAGCTGTTGGATATTGAAGGAATATTG
The DNA here is from genome assembly GCA_007657795.1 of Dreissena rostriformis. NCBI lineage: Eukaryota > Metazoa > Mollusca > Bivalvia > Myida > Dreissenidae > Dreissena > Dreissena rostriformis. The sequence goes on from VMBQ01000172.1 coordinate 570,977, forward strand.
TGTTTGTTTGTTTTTTAAATCAAAGCGTCGTTTGTTTGTTATTTTTTCTTTATGAGACAGGTTCCAGCATTAAAGCCGTACAATTGTTAAATTGATCTGCTTGCATTATATGTTTGCCAATGAAATACTATTTCAAAGAGCAAAATCATAAATACGATATTAAACTGACGGATTTTTAATGTTTTATAGTAATTTTAAATTATAATTTTATACATCGTATATATAAAATATTCGTTGAAAAAAAACAAAGATTTCTGGGTATTTACATTCTTCAAGTACTAATTGTGAATGTCTTTACATAAATATAATATTAATGAACAATTACATTTGATGTTATGAATAATAATAGCATTTACCTACTATTGTGTTGGAAAAAAATACCAGAAAGTGGATTGTTTAAGTTAATATTGGTTAATAGGATGCAATCACATAAAACCAATCACAATTATACTCTAAAGACTAATTGTCTTAGTTGATATGCGTATTCAGATGCAGTCATACAAACATGCAAAATACAGGACACGAAGCAATATAACGTGTCAGGGACACGAAGCAATATACAATATTAGATGCAGTCAGAACACAATGAAAAATAACAGGAGGCGAAGCAATCATCATATTACTTAATACGCCTTTGACCAAGTCGATGGTTGTTGATTCGACATGAAGATATGATCAATGCCATATACCTTTTACATAAATGCACTACATTCTTACTAGCCACGCGATCTAAAGAACTACATAATAACACAACTACTCGAAGTCAGGAATGCTTTTAGGGGGCATGTATACGTAAGAGTCTCATAATATAATACAAGACTGCATTCATCGTGTTGTCATATAGTCGTGGTCCTAGGGATGGGAAGTGGATAGCGATTAAGATAATGGTGACAGTGTGTGAGTGCGTAAATGGTGAATTAAGATATTTGACAGACAGTGTAAGAAGTATGAATATTAAGTTAGAATAACTTGTAATCAGTCCCTCCATCCTAATTATTATCAAAAACAATAATAATAACAGCAATGAAAGCAAAATAACTATATTTTCATTTGGCTCCATGTCTATCGCGGCAAATTATCACGCGTTAACACTCATTGCATTTAAACAGAGTATACCATTTGTACAACATTTGGCATGTATGTGTGTTACTGTAGTTCACGTATATTTGTTATTTATACAAATACATTGTAAACATAATTTTTCCTATTAATATTTCGATATGCTGTTAGTTCAGACTTGGTCAAGTAGATACTCTCGTTTTGCTTCGATTTGAAATAGTCAATACGACTGTCCTATGGAGTCACCAAATAATATATATTACGAATTGAAACTCCAATGTCGTAATACAATAATGGAAATACACAGAATGTGAAATATGGTACAACCATTGTCGATCTATTTATGATCCTTTCACAATCACATGAAGTATGAAATATAATAAGTATATAATTAACCAAATTTTTATTCGTACATTTAATGGGTTATCGCAAGGTGTACCAACGATTTAGATGGACAAAAAAAATCCGGATTACAATTATTGCTTCGACTGGTGTCCTTTTTTTAATTTCAATTTGCATTTAAGGTAAACCTTTTACAACTCATATTATTGTCGTTGCAGGTTGTCTTTTTGGCGATGACGAGCCTCACAATAGTAATAACGCCTTCAAATACGCCATATATCGGGTCAGCCATGAACGCAACTCGCTTCGTGACGTCACTATGGCAAACGTCAAACGTCTACCTGTCTTCAACCGAACTGAAGCCTCGAAAAAAGGTTTGAAATGCATATGCAGTCTATAAACGAATAAGTTCTTTCGGAATTTACCCATTCTGAATAAACAGATCCAATTAATTCTTAATTATGTATTCACATGTAATTGCATGTGACAATGAATTATATTTACGTATTTAATGGTTTCGAATGCCAGTTAGCACGATTTCAAAAGCAGTTGCAGCGCACATACGGTTTTAAGTAGTTGGAGCATATGGACAATATTTATTGTAAGTGGAATATGTTTATTGAAAACGAATAGTTCTTAAAACAACATCCAATAGGTCACTAATATAATGTGTATGACATTATTTGCAGCAATTTATTTCATTGATGGCGATCATCATCGTTTATAGGCCACATTGTTAGTGGTCAATTAGTTTTTCCGATTCCATACACACTACTGAAATCGCCTCAATTATTGATTCAGTAACAATTTGTCTCTGTAGGAACACTGTGTCGGCTTTTGCAATTAATCTCACTAAAGTTATTTATCCTGTGCGATTGATCGGCATTTCACAATCGGACACGAAACGAAGAGGGTGCGAGTCAGACGTTCGCTGTATATATAATGTACAATACATCATGTTAAAATATTGTTTCAAGACAGATGTATTGCACGAAAATATTGACACTTCTGACAAGCTGGTATCATAAACAGAAACAAATGGGTGATTATCGATGGCGGCCAAACATTTTACGACGTTATGGACGTTTATCCAAAACTCAGTCACAAATACAAACATTCTAAAACGTTTATAATATGTTGTTCAAATAACATGTATTCTTCGTCTGATGCTAGTAATAAAACCTACTTAGATTTTACGAAACCAAAGTTTTACTTAAGTCAAGTACATAACTGTAATGTCAGTTGGTGGTGTTATGAGACCAATTGCGCTTACGCTCTCAAAGTTCAACACCTTTTGACTGATACTTTATGAACTTTCTTGTAATAATCTTGTAATAATATATTGTTTAAATCGATCCATAAAAGTTAAGTGATGGCCTTGAATCATTTTACATTTGCCTTTTCACCCGTTTCTGCTAAGTTCAGCAGTTTCATCACCAAACATTATGCAAATTGTGCGGACATATGTAAATAATATCAATATATAAGTCAATATATCCTGTGCGGACTGTACAGGCTAATCTTTGGCGACACTTCACTCATATGCATTTCAGAGCGCGGCTCAACTTGTGTTTCATTTAAGTATCAAGGAGCACTCACGTTTGACGCCGTATACTTTTTGTCACACGTGCTCATGGAGATGAAACGTGCCTGCTTCTTGAAGTTACCGAACACCAGTTGTGACGGCTACAACCATTGGGGAGACGGCCGACATTTATTCAACTTCATTAACAATGTCAGTATTTAAACGCTTGTCGTAGGTTTAATGTAATTTGAGATTATATATAAGCTCGGGATTTTTTTTTGGTGTTTTGTTTTTCGAGATAAATGTTGACTTTATCCGTCTCGAAGTGGCACATACAATTACGTATAAAACCATCTGAAATAAGTGGAATTAAGTGCATATGTTTTGCCTGTGTCCTGTGGGACTGTTACTTAAGCTGTAATGGACCTTGTTGACATATTCGATGAAAGTTTTCTGAAAGGATTGGCAATAAAAGGCATAGTGGAATGTTATGACATGAAATTATTTCGAATAAGGTGACATTCGTGATAAATTGTCTATTTTTGGCTTCGGGTAATTTCACTTTCGATGTTGATGTACACAATAGCGAATAAAATTGAATTAACTACAAAAGGAAATGATAAGATATAGATATAGTTTATTTAAATTGTTGCAAAGATAATGCCATATCTGAAAAGCATTATTGTCGATTTTTACATGACATGTTTTAATATAGATTGTCTAATACGCATGAAGATCCCTGAAAAAATCCCGTTGAAAACTGTTTAGCATATGCACTAATTATTTCCACTGTTTTCAAACAAACTCACAAGTGTTTAGTTAAGTGCAATTGTTAAGTAAATCAGGTGTCCGGCACGTACAAATATGTCACGGTTTCGATACCCACTAAGCAAGCGAGGGTTCTAAACAACTTTTCAAATACACAAAGCTCATATTATATCAAAGAACTCGAAATTTGATCTTAAACTGGAATTCTTATCAATAAACGAAATTGTAATTACATCTGTTTTATGCCGTTTGTTTTGTTATATACTAGTGTCGAAATTACAATACTTTAAGTCATGAGATTTAGTCGTATGCATTTTGAACAGAACACATGATCTTTAATATATTATCAAATATTTGTTTCTACTGCTCATAAAGCTGAAACGCATTCGTTTGAGTTATCATTCTATATCACCATTTAACTCATTCCATGCCCAAGGTGCGAGTGGTCGGACTGACGGGTGTCATCGCTTTAATGACGATTATTATCATATCACACACGAAAGGTCAGTTCACAAAACCAATGTATGAGAAAGGGTACAACGCGGCTTTACAGCTCTATATTTTATTGGCTCTAATATAATACAACAATATCAGTGATGTCAACGTCTACGATTACGCGCAAAAATGGCAGCAAATGATAACGGTATTTTTTGGCACCAATATAACAGACAATACAGCATGTTTTTACGCATTGTTTTTGTTTTCTTTCCAAAAACATCACTGCTTACTGAGTCAATTGTCTTCCATTCAAAGCACGGTTAACACGGTCTCCAAAGAATACAGAATGAAGTCGAAAAATCATGTCAACGAAGGATCAATTTAAATCGAATTATTTTAATCTGATATAAATAATACCTCGTCCTCATTCATTGGTTCAATTCCGCATAACCATTGATACTCAAAAATTACAAGTTTCGTCTTGAAAAAGTTCCGTCTAATTTTCTTCACCAACTTGTCGTCTCTAGGAAATAATTATGTTCAGGTGGATTTAAACCTATTTGTTAATACCCCAGAGACAAGCTGTACAGATCTTTAAAACCATTCATTTTGCAATAACGTCAAGAGGAAATAAGTATCTTGTATTTCCTTTGAGTCACAGTTGTGTACGTTGACAGCTTCGAAATCTCTTGTGGCTGAAGTAAATACATTTATAATGTTTATTGCGGTGTAATAGTATATCTTTTCAAGCGAACCGATTTGCAGATCGTGCTTCCATTCATTGGCAAGTATTGGTCAGTTCATGATGAAAGTAGCTTGGTAAGTTTAAGGTCATCAATGAAAGTTGTTTTCTAAATAAATGGCTTGTGAATAATTGAACAATACATACATACGTTTTATTACATAATATATGTTTGGTACAAATGCGTTTCTGCAACTAATGTTGTGTTAATCTGCATTTTTTATAGTTAAATTAATGTTGATGCTCACTGGGCTTCATTTGATTTGCTTAATAAAAACCATGAACAGTTTTCAATTCAATTTTTATGATGACAGAACATATTTGCATCTCAAAATGTTAGCGCCATACAGACAACCAGAGGCTCAAAATAAACAATGACGACATCAAAGTGCGTTGTTGAAATAATTCTATATTTTGTAAAATCCCACTCATTTGAGGGAACAAACCAAGTTGACTCAATTAAAAAAAAATCAAAATCTAATATAATATCTAATATATTTATAATACAACTACCATCGTTTTATAAACGGGGGACAGCATTCCGGTTTTCGTTATTCCCTCTTGAAAGAGTTGTCGTTCGTGCGGGACGGTATAATTACTTCCCGTGTCAATATAAACAATGGGAAAATACTACTGCTGCATCTTTGAATGTCTCAATTTAACCAGCAGAGTCAGTAAATTTTCTGAAAATTGGTAAATAACTAAAGGGCTTATATATAAAACAGACTGGGTAAGAGAAAATAGCCGGAATAATTAGATTCCATCGTTTTATATACACGTTTGCTCGGACCACTTCCCTGACGGTATCGTGCAAAACTCTGTCGACCTTAAGAATTGTCAAAATGAGAATTTACGTCATCGGAGAGTTTTACAACAGCATGGAAAATCAGCTTTAATTTGTACAGCCCCATCCAGAACTTTAAAGCATTGTCTGTCTTAGATCAGTATGAATTATATCATGAATAGGGACAGACAATAGTTATTTCAACAATAAGCATCTTGTTTGGAAGGAGGATTTAGTAAGTAAACAATTATTTTGATATTATCGTATACTTTTGCAACCCACTTAAACAGTCAAAAATGTTGAAATGGGTAAAGGAATGGAATTAAGTGTTGTAAACAAATATATGTGTTTTTGTACTTAAATAACGTAACTTCCAACAGCCTTGCTGATGAGCTAGCTGTTAAGCGACGCGGTTAGAGTTTCTGGTCACCATTCGGAAGACCCTGGTTCAATCCACGGTTTGAGCTCAGGAATGTTCACTTTAACAATCTACATTTTCATAAAGATAATGGAGTTTATGCTACTTCATTATGACAATGATGTTTATTTAAACTCTTGAAATGTGTCAATATAAAATATTGTTGAAATCAATATTATTATTGGGAAAATAACACCAGGTGAAACCCTTGCAATATCCAGAAAAGACTGATTCCTTACTGTCTCCAATCTTTGATGGCATGAGGAGTTTATAGAATAAGTTATAATGAGGTATTAGAGGATGACCTGATTTTTTTAAATTTCATTTGCCATATGCATCCGCGTAAAATTTCGGACTATTAAAATTTGTCATTTGGTAAAGGGTTACACCATTTTGCAACAAGACAACATAAAAGTTTTTTTTTTTATTTGATACATTTTGTTTTCTCTGTGGTATATTACATTACATACACGTTTTGCATATAGAAATATGAATTTCATATATTAATTTGGCATTTTATATACAGAGTATTTCATGTTCAGCTTCTTGATTGGTACATAAATATAAATGTGTACTTACAGTATTGTACAATTCTAATTTTTATTTTAAGAATTGTAAAGAAAACTACCTTAGTACATACAAACTAAATGAAGTTTGAATATAAGCTTGTATAGCATTTATCAATACAATGTTGCCCATAAGAAAAAAGTAAGTAGAACATGATGAATTCCATTAAATAAAATTAACTGAAAAATAATGCAGATTTTATAAAATACTTGTGAAATGAAGAATTGTTAAACTATGCGTACTGATTTGTTATATCATTATGCCAATTTATGGGAGACATCAGTAAATATTTGAACACACGGACCAGATCCGTAAGTTTTCATCTGCTTGAATTGTATTTTGTATATTTCAAACATGTGTCTCATACTATTTACAAATCCATACATTGTAGGGCTTTTAATTTTCCTATAAGATGCACAGTTCAATCTCAAGTCGCACTATGTTTATATCATTCATTTTTGGATTCGAGATCCAAAGTAGTATTTCCCTGCATTTAATATGAATATGTATGCTTGGTCTACTTCTACAAATACTCTCAACAACAAATTTAACAATTGTTTGGGTAAATGGGGTACCAGAACAAGTTCATAGTATTTTCTACTTCATAATTACAGAATGTATATAAATAATTTGCAACAATATTCACTTTGAAAATAAGATTTTTTTGTCAAAAGATTCTGTGAACTAGTCTGCACTGGCGCCATCTGATATATATTTCCTTAGTCAGATAATACAATAGTGCATGAACATTTTTCCAGTCAATACTAAATAATTCTGAGTTCCATTTTGTATGACAAACTGGAATGTCACAGTTTTGAATTTATATTTAAAAAGTTTGTTTCTCTTCTTGAGGTCTTGTTACTATTTTCTCAATGTAAGTTAGAAATATAGGTCCTTGAGGTCATTTAGTTCTGTTTATTCAAAATTAGGCATCTCTTCAATATTGTTCAATACATGTATTTATTATGTTATGCAATGCTAAAGTACAAAAGAACATATATCAGTCTATCATATTGAACCCACCTATGTTACATTCACAGTTGAAAGTACATGTAGCATATAATTTCCCTTTTAACAACACTGTTTTCAATTCGTATTACCTGTATACATTAAATTACATTATTTAGAGCTCATGACATAGGTGATTCATATATTTCCAATTATAACTTTTTCAATTTTGAACAAACCTCAATGTTTTAGGTGCAAATAGAAATTTGGTTTATTAAAAGATAGTAATGAAGACAATTACATTATTTAGAGCTCATGATTCATATATTTCCAATGATAAATTTCAATTTTGAACAAACCTCCATGTTTTGGGTGTAAATAGAAATTTGGTTTATTAAAAGATTGTAATGAAGACAAGTAATATAGGATTTATTAAAAATCATACCAGTTGTTTACTTGTAAAGACCCTTTTACTAATTCCCAAGGTTTTTGCAGACAATTCTTAAAATTATGGGATTAAGAGATATTGCTCATCTGAGAAATTTCCCCTTTAAACACAATTATTCCTACCAAAATTAATGTAAGCTATTTCTTCTATGTATTGTTTAGTTAATAGTTTAAAAACACTATCTAGACACCTATTACTTGTGTTGTGCAGACATCATTTGAACCATATAGCTGAATGAAACATTTAATCATAAAAAGCAATAACTTGCTTTGTTACAATGTTTACAATACTAACAAAAGATAGAATTGAAATAAATGAAACTTCCCCCAGATTTGCAATATAAACTTAAACTGTAATAATATCTTCAATTAAAAAGACAATACAATACCGAATCCCTATTTAAAGTTAAACTGTTTGTATGAACAACAATATTTAAGGAGAGTTAGGAGACACTTATTCTATATATTCATATAAAATAATGCAAGTAATTTAATCTCACATGATTGAATAATTAACAGTAAAACGCCTTAATATTAACCAACTGGAAATTAAATTAAATTATAGAATCTTTAAGCAAGCAGACAAATAAGGCATTTGCTAAATAGATCAACTCTATTTTTGGGGGCACAACATCTTTGATCTAGAATGAGTGCTGTATCCGAAGAAGAACTCGGTCAATTAACTTGGTCGAATTAGGGACCTTACGGACCATGGACCATACGGCCCAGACTATACGGCCCAGATGTGTGGACCATACGGCCCAGATTTGTGGACCATACGGCCCCGATTTGCCTACCATACGGCCCAGATTTGCGGACCTTTTGGACCTTGTCTGAAATAATATTCATTGGTGTTCCTCAAATATTAAATTAATAAATGTGATAAGATATTTAAGTTGCTGTAATTACACGGAGTTTGATTAGTGTATATCATGAATTAGTAGACTTGATAACATCAATCAATATGTGTCATAAATAACGCGCTCCCGGGATGCAAACATGTCACACTTTAACTTTAATTGGTAATTGCAGACGTGTTTATCAACTAGAGTATATTATCCATAACTGTTATAATAACACCAATCAGTAGGTGTCATAAATAGGGCGTACACGAGGTGCAAACATACGAGTCAATAATTCGAGTGTTACACACATATTGACAATTTAAAATATACCTTTGGGTGCTAAACTTTAAGAAACGTGTATTCAATATGAGTAAAAACCTGTTATTTAAAGATACATTGATAGAACATTAATTTTTTGCATTTTTTAAAGATAGAAACAAGTGTGTTGACTGAAATTTTAATTACCGTTGTCACCACAAGACATTTATTCATTTTAAATAAGTATTAATATCCAATGTGATTAAAATATTTTTTTACATACAGGAAAATGCATGTTGGCGGAATGCCTACTGCTTCAATAAATAATTGATGATACAACACAAAAGAGTTTCAAATATGAGAATATGAAATAATTTAATGGAAATAATTATAAACAATAACGTTTCATTACCCGTTTTTTTTTACCATGGTACATTATGGTATCATAGTATGCACAGCATACTTAGTATTGTAGTAATTCGTGTATAAAATATTCGCCATAACGTAAAAACATGTAGTCCATATGATCCGCAAATCTGGGCCGTATGGTCCGCGAATCTGGGCCGTATGGTCCGCAAATCTGGGCCGTATAGTCTGGGCCGTATGGTCCATGGTCCGTATGGTCCGTATACCAA